>JBBPBX010034708.1:0-15000 GCA_038048925.1 Garcialebias charrua
TAAAAATATATATATCTATTAGGGCTGCAACTAACGATTATTTCAATAATCGATTAATCGGCCGATTATTTTTTCGATTCATCGATGAATCGGCAAAAAAAAAAAAAAAAGGAAACAAGTTTTAATTATCACCTCTTTATTCCAAAATTTGACTGACATATCAAATCGCACAAAAAACAGGTTGCTACTTGACTATTCTGTTAGTAAAATATTGAATAATTAAAAAATAAAGTTAGTCAGCTTCAATAAAAAATAAATGTACACAAACATATATACAAATGTATTATTTATACCTGCACAAAATGTAGCTACTTTGTAAAATGTGTTTTTGAGGGACAAGTGTAACCTGGATTAAAGGTGTGGATTGTTATAACCTGGATGGGGCAGCTGTGGCTGAGTTGTTAGAGCAGTCGTCCTCCAATGCAAGAGTTGGGGGTTGGAATCCACCAGCAGTCACATGCCTAAGTGTCCATGGGCAAGACACTGAACCCCATGTTTGTGCCCCATTGGTGTATGAATGTGAGCTAAAGCTCGGATTTGTCTCTTTAGAATGATTTGTGTATTACAGTGTATAATATTGTGTATTACATTTGTGATTTGTGTATTATTATTATTTGTGTATGATTTGTATTAGTGTATTACTAGTTGATGTTTTTCTTAGTTAGTTCTCGATGTTATTACTGTTTTTCTCTTTCATTTGTTGTTGGATGTAACTGGGACCTCGTGTACATAATC
This sequence comes from Garcialebias charrua, assembly GCA_038048925.1. Classification (NCBI taxonomy): domain Eukaryota; kingdom Metazoa; phylum Chordata; class Actinopteri; order Cyprinodontiformes; family Rivulidae; genus Garcialebias; species Garcialebias charrua. Next base: position 736 of record JBBPBX010034708.1, read on the forward strand.
TCGTTTTCATCTCATGTACCACATGCGGTGCAAATGACAATAAAGACTCTCTGACTCTGACTCTGACTCTGATTTGTTCTTTGTAATCTAGTAGAGTGCTGTATGAATGGGTAAATGAGGACATGTAGTGCTTTACACTACTACAGTATAAACAATGTAAAGCACTTTGAGTATCAATTAGATAGAAAGGTGCTATATAAGTACAGTACAGTCCATTTACCATTACAAGTGTGGATCATTGTAACCTGGGTTAAAAGTGAAGTCTTCGTCTTCAACCATCGACAGAGGCCTCATGTCAGTGACGTTCATGTAAGGATCTTTCAGTCTCTGCTGCTTGCTGTGGTGTGCATGATGTCTGTCCATCATGAAGGCTGTCATTGTTGTTTTCTGGAATGAGAGAGAGTTTATATGTATTATATCATAATTTACAGTAACTCAAGAAATGCCTTGTTTCACTTGGTTAAACACACAAGCACACACACACACACACACACACAAATATAAAATACTAATTACACACACTTGAGTAGATGAATAAATTACTGTAATTCCTGTTTAAATGCAATTCATCCTTCCATACAATGCAGTGACTTCAGACTTTGCCAGCAAATTAAAAGTTGAAGCTAAATCATTAAATTATCACCATCTTTGTGTTAGATTTATTTATAAAACACATTTAAACACTGCTTGTTTCGTTACATTAAAAATAAAAACACACACATTCTCTGTCACAGCTAAGAAACAAGCAGCTTCAGCTGCCAGAGACACTGATATCACGTTTTCTCTCTTTGAAACAGAACAAATATGTTTTGAATTACCTGCTGCTCTTCCTTCATTCACACGGTGGTGAAGCCCGTCATGTTTACATTTCATCTGCGTGGTTATCTCGTGTCGCGTCGTCACTTTTTAAAGCTTTTTTTATCTTTGTGAAGCGTCAGGTGCTCCCACACGTTGTAGGACTTATTTACAGTTTTCTCTGCGTCGCGTCGGTCATTGTAAAATAGACTTTGAAAACAGTCTCTGCTGTTTCCTCCTCCCTCCTCGCTCAGTTCAGAAGCCACACACACGCGCAGGCGCAGCACGCTGACGCTGCAGTTTTTTTTTTTTTTCAAACTTTATTCAGCCAGGCTCAGCCAGCTTTGACAAAAGCTTTACCGGTGAACAAAACAGCTCCGCGGCGCCGTGAAAGATGCATAATCGCGCGACACAACGAATCGATGATGAAATTCGTTGCCAACACTTTTAAAAATCGATTTTTATCGATTTTATCGATTCGTTGTTTCAGCCCTAATATATATATATATATATATATATATATATATATATATATATATATATATATATATATATGTATATATGTATGTATGTATGCATGTATGTATACATATAGCTAGTGTATGTGTAACATTAGATTTTTTTATATGTTATAACGTTTACTGTACTTGTGTAATTTAATTTTGTTTTAACTTGTTTGAGGTAAGTGCCAGTGTGGAGATTGTTTTTCTTCTGTGGATTTTTTATTTTATTTAAAATATTAATTTATCAGTGTGTTAAAGAAAAAAAACTACTGTAACTCTGTAAGGTTGTCAAATATACAGCCATGAATAAAGCCGACTCCTTTTTGTTACAACAAATAATCCAGAATAAAAACTGAGCCAACACCCCAAAGAAAAGTACACAAAGGAGACTAAAAAACATAAAGTACAGTGTAGAACAACAGCAAATAAAAGGAGCCTAGTGATGGACAAAAGCACTTTTGTCCAAAGGCATGGATGGGTCTGACAGGACCAAAAGATTGATTGGGTTTAAAGTAACAGCCAGTAAAACACCAACTCTGTCCCTGAAGAGAGTGCAGCTGAGAGAAGCTGCTGAGTGGCAGAAAGAGGTCACGAGGGGCAGAGGTGGTTTAGGTGGTGGTGGTGGTGGTAGTGGGGTTTTGTACACCAATGTGTGGGACAGCAGCTCTAAAGAGGGTGGCTCTATCAGAGGACAGATATGGATTTAACAGATTAATGTGTCTGTGTGTGTCAGGCTCAGAGGGAAATGTGTTTTGTGTTCAAGTCTGATGGATTTGTCTACCGGTAGTTTCCAGTTTTCAGGAGCAGCTGACCTTCAGTGCTTCTTACAAAGCTTGCAACAGGAGGCCTATCTATGAAGAAGTCCAATTTGTGTTTTTCTTTTTGAACCGTTACATTCAGCTTTCTTACTGGTAGATTTAGTTTTTACAGAATTCCTAAAGTTTTGATGAAACCAGATGGCTGCACAGCCTGTAATGTCAGCCCTTCTGTCAACTTTCCTTTATCTCTGAGCAGCTGCTGCCGGCCCCGAGTTAGACGTGTTGCGTAAGCAGATCAGAACCAGAACATTTTCCCCAATCACACAGTTCATATCAAATCTCATCTGGGTACTGCATTATGTCTCGTCTCTTCTGTTACACAGGCGGCTAAGCCCCTGCATTCGACCCGTCCCTCTGCATTTCACACGCACAGTGAGATTCAGCGAGCACAGAACGCTCCGGCCAAACTCTGCGTTAATCACAACACAAAAAGCTCATTGCAAAACCCCGGCCAGTTCTCAGAAAGTGGGGGCAGAGGGGGAGGGAGGGAGGGGGAGCAGAATACAATCGCTCAGGGAAAAAGTGTCAATTCCTGCAGCCAAAGCTAAAAAAACGAACAACTGAGAGGTGCGCGAGAGAAAGACGAGCAGGATAAAAGATACCATACCATTACCATACCATTTTATTTATAAAGCACTTTAAACAGGAACAAGTCCACACCAAAGTGCTGGACAAACAAACACGCAACAGGTAACACAGACAATGAAGTACAACACGAAAAACATAAAAACATTGCAGATCATAAATCAAACGATCCAATACAAATCAGCTGGCATTGAAAGCAATGGAGTAGTAGTGAGTTTTTAACCGGGATTTGAAAAAAAAAGATGTCCTCTGGTTGCACAAAGTCAACGAAGTCGCTGCGGCAATGTCATGGAAACTCCAGAATGCGTCCAGACCCTGGGCGCCATAGCAACGACGTGGCCGCACACCGATGCATTCTCCCTCCTTTGCCCCGAGAAGATTTTGTTGAATATCGAGAGTGATGGAGTGCCGTGCCACCCGGCTTTCATTTGGGGCAGCGAAGGCCACGTTCTTCAGCAGGACGGATCCACACGAACAAGAACCTGCTGCAGTGTCTGTTGAAACGGAGCAACGCGTGTCCATGGCGAGAGAAAAGAAAACACGAAGACTGGTCTTACCCAACACAGAGATATGAAGAAAAAGAAGTGTCTGCACTAAAATGTTTTTTTAACTGTTTCCGTTCAGGATGCACCAGCTTAATTACTATATTATTTATTACCTCAAACTAAATTGTTTTTCATTTTTATTATTTTCCACACAAGACCTTGATTTAACACACTAAAGCAAAGTTAAATCTGTCCTTTTTACTTCAGAGTCAGATATTCTTTATAAAATGATACATTCTCTCAGTTTAAACTAGGGGTTGAACGAGTACATAATTTTAAAACTCGACATTAACATAATAATACTCGAGTAGTGCTCGAGTAGTTGATGATGTCAAAGGATCTCAAGATGCAAAAAATAATTGACTAATTAAAACCGCAAAAAAAATATATAAATTATTATTTACAAAAAAAGACCAACAAAACATTGGGAGCATATATTAGGCTCCTACCATTTATCTTACAGCAAATAAGTCACAGAAAACCCAAAACTGTTAGTTATTATTATTAAGCTGCAAAAGTGAAAAAAATGTGCAGCACGTCAAAAACAAAACTAAAAACAGTGGGGCGGTTGACCACCCCGCACCAGCGCCTGTGGTGCTGCGCATTAGGTTTAGTTTTAGAGATTAATATATATTAGAGATTAATAGGTTTTTATAGGTTTAGAGATTTATATTTTTTTGCCTTTTATTTGTGAAACAACGTCCGAGGAAGCTGGTTCTTGTTCGGTCATTGGACCCGGTGTTGCACCATATTCTATGACCTGCAACAGTTCATGCAACACCGCCCCCTACGGTCACAATACACGGTGGTCACAGAATATGGTGCAACACCGGTTCGCAACGCGCTCCAAACAGGAAGTTGATTAATTTTCTGTTCTGTAACTGCAACGTGATGATGTCACTACGAATACTCGACATGAAATTAAAAAACTCGATAGAGGTCCAAGTAATCGATCTGTTGATTACTCGAGTAGTCTGTTAAAGCCCTAGTTTAAACTTTTGATCTGTGATTTGTGTTCTATTCTGAATAAAATATTAGATGTTGGCACCTCCACATCCTTGCATTCAGTTTTTATTCACAATTTGTTTAGTGTCCCAACTTTTTTGGGAATCCGGTTTGTAGCTTGATAATCACATCAATTAAACTATTAAATCTTCATTTGCATTGCATTTGTCCACCTCCTATAAAATTATAGGTCTCTGTGTTTGTTCTGAAACAGGCTTTTGATGTGCTTTTATTTTGAAGGTGAGTGGGTGTTTATATCAGTAGCCTCCTGTGTGGGAGCCAGCAGCCGAGTCTCTCAGCTGATGGAGTTTGTGAGACATTTATTATGTCAGGACAATAAAACCACAAAAAAACATGTAGTTTTAAACAATACAGTATATGGTGGGTCTACATGTTTTTTTTTTCTTGGTGAAATCAGTTAGAAAGCAGTTCTCATAGTTTGGAAAAAACAAATACCGTTGTTAAGGATTACAACCTAAACCAGCACCATCAGACTAACAAACAAGCAGAAAAAACACTGCTCAAACTGTAAAAAGCAACAAAGCTATTCTACTAATATTTACACAACCAGGAATGGAGCAGTCAAGACTAGTTTTAGGATATCTAAAAAAAAAATGTTCAAAACTGTAAGCTGTTTTCAGACGGGGAGTTTCTCAAAAAGTGTTTGGAGGACTTTGCTGTCTTCATTGTTGGTATTTTTAAATTCTGTTATTTTTTATATCTTGTGTGATTTCTTGTGTGTGTTCCTTTTATACTGAAACTCTGGCACAACAATTTCCTGCAGAATCAATAAAGTTCTATCTTATCTTAATGCTAACATTCAAACCTAACATAAATAGATTACTAACAAAGTTAAATCAGGTCCTCTGGATGGATAAAAAAAAAGAAGAGATAAATAAAAATTGTTGAAACATTTTGTCTTTTATCCAGAAGACTTCTTCAGTCTGAGGAGCTGTATTCAACTCAGTCTTATAAACATCACCTTCTCACAGTGGATCAACCAGTTTGCTGCTGACATCCACAACTAGCTGTTCACATGATCAAGGAGGACCATCAGCCTAACAATGGATCGTTAGCACCCTGATGGTTGTTTTCTATTCACAGAGGGCTGACTAGCAATAACAGCGTTGGGACAGTTGAACACGGAGGCCTCCACCCCTGTTTAATGATGGTAAATGGAGTTTACTTATACTGTATAGCGCTTTCCAACCCCCTATGAGGGGCCCCAAAGCGCTTCACAGTACCAACCATCCACCCATTCATACACACATTCATACACTGGTAGCGGTAGACTGCCTTGAAAGGTGCTGCCTGTCCTACCGGGAGCAACTCAGGGTTAAGTGTCTTGCACAGGGACACAACGAGGTATGCCGTGACCGGGGATCGAACCCGAGAACTTCTGGTCCTGAGCCGGCTGCCCTGCCTCTACACCATCTTGGCCCCAATGATGGAGGTTTCTTTTCACAAAGATGGCCTCCTTTACTCCTCTCTCAAACCATCGTTCCTCTCTATCAAGGATGTGAACATCTTCACCCCTGAACAAGTGACTGCTGGCCTGCAGATGAGTGCTGATTGTGTATAAATAATTATATTACCCAGTCCAGACCAGTACAGGGTGTTCTCTGCCTCTCGCACAGTGACTGCTCAATAAAGGTACCCTCCCATGACCCAGACCAGAGGGAGTGAGTAAAAGATCATGGATGGATGGATGGACGGACGATGGTGCTTAAAACATTGCAAAAACATGCCTTAAAAAAAAATTGTACTTAAAGTTAAAACTCTCAGCACAACTGGTTCAGACGTTTATTGCCTAGTTATGTCTATCAACAGTTAATGAGTCATACGGTTAATTCTACAATTTATCTTTAGCAGAATTATATTCAGCTTGTTGGTCTGGCCCTCCACAACAGCCCCAGTTCCAAAAGTAGCAATGTGAAAAATAGCTGCCCACCCAAACTGAACACAAGACGTTTCAGTGCTCGTGTGAATTAGCACGTAGCTACCGTGACAGCGAGTTCAGAGTTGTAGTTCAGCCAGTCACATGATTGTTAGGTTAAAAAACAAAATGGCTTATCAGTATTAAAACCACTCAACTTAGATAAAAACTTTGTCTCTTGTCTTGTTAATTACAAGTTAAAGCTGAAGGACACATTGGTAAAAACTAACCGTTTTTTTATTTCTAGTTTTGTTTGGTTCAGATATCACTCAGAGAAAATGTGAATGAGTTCACTGTATAAATTAAATTTCAGGCAATTGATCATATTTTCAGCATGCAGTCGTGAAGCTAATGTCCAGGCAGTCTAGTATCTAGCGGTGTGTGATTACATCAAACTGACTTGACTGACTTATCCTAGAGATGTTGTCAGTGTAGGTGACCTGGATTTTTGCACTCAGATAAACCAAAAATAAATCTCAAGTTGTTTCCACAGGATTGCTCTCTTGGATTTTAGTTGATAAAATCAACTAAAACGTTGATAGAGAAGTACAGAGAGGGTCAGAAAGAACTCCATTGTGTGTTTGTGGATTTAGAAAAAGCATATGACAGGGTGCCAAGAGAGGAGGTGTGGTATTGCATGAGGAAATCTGGAGTGGCAGAAAAGTATGTTAGACTGGTACAGGACATGTATGAAGACAGCAGGACAGTGGTGAGATGTGCTGTAGGAGTGACAGATAGCTTCAAGGTGGAGGTGGGAGTGCATCAAGGATCGGCTCTGAGCCCCTTCTTGTTTGCTCTGGTGATGGACCGACTAACAGATGAGGTCAGGCAGGAATCCCCATGGACTATGATGTTTGCAGATGACATTGTGATATGTGGTGAGAACAGGGAACAGGTGGAAGAGAACTTGGAGAGGTGGAGGTATGCACTTGAAAGAAGAGGAATGAAAGTCAGCCGTAGTAAGACAGAGTACATGTGTGTGAATGAGAGGGAGGCCAGTGGAACAGTGAGGCTACAAGGAGCAGAGGTCACAAAGGTGCAGGACTTCAAGTACTTGGGGTCCACTGTCCAGGAAAATGGGGAATGTGGTAAAGAGGTGAAGAAGAGAGTCCAGGCAGGATGGAGTGGATGGAGAAAAGTTTCAGGAGTGATTTGTGACAAAAAGGTGTCAGCAAAGGTCAAAGGAAAAGTTTACAAGACAGTGGTGAGACCAGCTATGTTGTATGGTCTGGAGACAGAGACATTGACAAAAAGACAGGAGAAAGAACTGGAAGTGGCAGAAATGAAGATGCTGAGGTTCTCCTTAGGAGTGACAAGGATGGATAAGATCAGGAATGAGATCATCAGAGGTACAGCACATGTTGAACAACTGGGAGATAAAGTTAGGGAGGCCAGACTGAGATGGTTTGGACATGTCCAGAGGAGGGACAGTGGGTATATTGGTAGAAGGATGTTAGAAATGCAGCTGCCAGGAAAAAGACAAAGAGGGAGACCAAAGAGGAGATATATGGATGCAGTTAGAGAGGACATGGAGGTAGTTGGAGTGAGGACAGAGGATGCAGAGGACAGAGTGAGGTGGAGGAGGATGACTCGCTGTGGCGGCCCCTGAAAAGGGAAAAGCCGAAAGAAGAAGAAGCTCTCTTGGATTTTAGTGGCTCAAATAAGTACAGTATTAGTAAACAACAAACATGAGAATCTGTAGGCATGTCACATTAGTTAATAAACCTCACCGCTGTCCTTTAGGCCATTCTCCTCAATAGTCATCTGCTCAGCCAGCTCAGACAGCGACTCGTCGATTGTGTGGCTGCCTCGCAGCGTCTGGGTGAGACGCCGCTTGAATCTCTTCATCTTCTCCATGGAGCTTCCGGGACGGGGAGGCCTGAGGAGAAGAAAGAAAGAAAAATGTTACACATAACACAAGATAAGAACAAGAACGGTTACAGCTCGTCTTAGCTCTGGAGGAACGGCCTCACAAGCCGTTCTGTTGACGCAGCAGGCCTTGGCATTTCTCACAGACTGAAATTTATTACATAAACTTCCTTTAAGTGGAAAAAAAAAAAACCACTTCCACCTGCCGTCACGTTTCACAACCCGACCTCGAGTGGAAAAATGTGGATATCAAGAAACTGTGAGGGCAAACAATAAAAATCAATACTGAAGTGGTAATTATGGCTGTGCTCACTGGGGCACATGACTGCATTCCTCCCTCTGGGAAAGCATGACAGGCTGGTGAGTGATTGCTACGGGTGACTTTAGAGCAGTTCCTGGCACACCAGACTCTAAAAGCAAATCTAAAAACTTGAGGGGATTATCAGCTGAACGGTGCAGGACCAGCCTGAGCTGAGTCGATTTCCATCCACGCATTCCAGGTGCTTTTAAAGTGCATGAGAGCGGCTGCTGTAGGAGCTGCAGATGTACGCACGTGTCCGCAGCAGAGAGAAATCAAGGGAGCATGTGCGAGGACAGGAAAAAGATTTCAAATCTAGATTGATGGTATTCATAGATTACGGGCAGCTTCTCCCTGTGATCTGGTGTCGAGCTTCCAGCTCTTCTGCAGATCTGGACACGTGTCTGTCTGTGAGGGTGATGAGTAAGGCCAGACATGAGAGCACATGAGGAGTAAAGACGCTCTGGGTTCATTGACTGTTCCCTCCTCTGGCAGCTTGGTGCGTCTCTCGAACATTACGTACAAAATGAAACCAGTTAGGGAAACATCTACCGTATTTTTTGCCCTATACGTCACAGTTTTTTTTGCATAATTTGCATGCACTGTGACTTATACACCTAACTGACTAATTTATGGATTTTTCCCCCATATTTATAAACCAATTTTTGGCTAAGATATGACGTTTTCATTCATTCTGACTGACAATATTAAACACGACCATTTTCAGCCTCTAGATGGCAATCGAGTACGTAGTATGGCATGCCATTGTGTCATGTAATAAGTAATAGTGGCTATTAATGACACAATTGGCTTGCCACAGATAGACTCCCACCTTCGTCCAGCTCGCCTGGAGCAACCGTCAAATCAGCTTCATTTCACTGCACCGCCCTGGAGAAATGCAGCTGATTTGACCATTAAAATGCATTTATTAAGTAAAAGTTCAACAGAGACACACCTTTGCTATGAAGTCGAGAAAACAAACAATTGTTTTAGGTGCTTATTGTGTGACATTTCGAAGAAACGTGCAGAGTTCCTCCTTCCTGATTTTCTCCCTCTGCATACTCCCGGAGCACTGAGGCAGCGAATACTTTTGAAATGCAGTTGATTTGACTGTTAAAAGTTATTTTATTAAATAAAAGTTTAACTGAGACATACCTTTAATATAAAGTCAAGCAAACAAATACCCGGTAATTGTTTTTAGGTGCTTATCTTATTAAATTTTGAAAAAAATGCACAAGTTCTCTCGTGCACACTCCTATTTCCACGTATCGGCTTTTGAAATGCATCTGACTTGACTGTCAAAGTGCATTTATTAAGAAAAAGTTAGACTGAGACACACNCAGCTCTGCCGAAATATTCACCTAGACTCACCTGCTTGCTCGCTCTCCACCATCCTCCTCCTCGTCTCCTCCTCTTCCTCCTTTACCCTCCTCAGGCTGAAATTATCAGATACTTCCCTTCCTACATAAGCATGTATGAAACAAGACAAACAAGAAAACTTTGGACATAGTTCCTTAACCTCCTGTTTTTATGGAACTGTGATTGTTTGTTTTGTTCATTTATAAATATTACCAATAGCACAGGGCCAAAGTCAAGTTATTAAAAATTTAAAAAATATTCTTCTTCTTTCTGCTTTTCCCTCTTCGGGGGTCTACACAGCGAGTCATCCTCCATCGCTGTCCTCTGCATCCTCTGTCCTCACTCCATCTACCTCCATGTCCTCTCTAACTGCATCCATATGTCTCATCTTTGTCTTTTTCCTGGCAGCTGCATTTCTAACATCCTTCTACCAATATACCCACTGTCCCTCCTCTGGACATGACATGGCCTCTCTAACTCTATCTCTGCTGTACCTCTGATGATCTCATTTCTCATCCTATCCATCCATGTCTCTCCTAAGGAGAACCTCAAATAGATTTTAAATTACAAAAAAAAAACATCACACTAAAGCAGCAGCCTATAACACAATGCTTTAAAGACTACAAAGACCACCACTGATGACATTATGTCAGACCCACAGACTGTCAACACCTTTAAAGAATGGTGTCATATGTAATACTTTTGTCCAAGATATGCTCAACTAAGGCTGATTCAGGTATTTTTTCTATAATTTGCCCATTTAATCATCCGACCAGTTGATAAATCTATCTTGGATCAATGATTCTTTTCACTCAGCTGTGGCCATATTTTAAAACTCTACTGCGTTTATCACAATAGAAGAAGATAAGCATATAATTTATTCTCGTTTCATCCCCATGCCGTTGTGTTTCTTGGGTTAGGTTCTCATGTGTCGAGGTCAAGCGGTTGTGTCCCTCAGATCAGGGCGTCTCTTAGTGAATTAGCTGGTGTTGATCCTGAACTGACAGTTAATCAGACGTGGCATCAATTAAACAACGCTGGGGCTCCAGTTACTGTCCAGCGGGGCTGGACGTTTTGTGCACCGCTGACCCCCGTGACTCCAACTCACTGTCATGGCGAACAGCTGAAGCCCTTTTAGTTGCATTCGCCAACCTGGACTGCTCCCACCCCTCCACCACTGCTATCGCCACCACCCCCTGCAAGGCCACGCTCAATTATGGATGACCATCGTTAGAAACCGGACCCGGCAGAAAACACGCTTGGCCACACCGACACATGCAGACAAAAACGATGCGATGGGCACGACGATTATTCTCAGAGACACCCAAGACTATTAAAGTGCTAATGGAGCAACAGCATCAGTTTCAGGAGATAACCCCTGCAGCCTCTGGATGTCTCCTGTAATACTGTCACAACGTCTTCTTCAAATTTTATTACAGTCGAATCATACCTTTCATGTCACAGCTGGATGTTATTTTTCTTTACGAGAATCAGAATGGTGTTTATTTCTCTAGAATATCGTATCATTTCTAATTCTTACATCAGGACTTTGATGTTGAGGGCGCGTGTCCCTTTGAATGACCTGAAACCTGCGCTTGTTCATGGCCGGAGTGAAGACAAAGGATGTCTGTCATCGGTCTTAAACACAAGCAGCCTCTTCACTGATGGCACCCAGGGTCGTGGATTAATTCACTTTAATCCACACAGACGCACAACTAAGATATAAAGTCAGAAACTCTGTCACCTTTAATGCATTTTACTTAATTATTTCACTTTTTAAAGCTTTGCCCACAGGGTGGATTATCTTTACCACTTCAAATAGGAACACATTATCAAGAGAAACTAAGATTTGGTCAGGGGTCAAAAGTGGAGAAGCATCTGAGGTTTTGATTAGTTTATTTTTATATCTGCTCATTATTAGCCATCATGTGAATTACTGATGTTCAAGACATTCACTGAGATTTAAAAAGAAAAGCAATGGTTCCAATTTTTTGAATTTCTGTGGGAATCTTACAAACAACAAGTATCTTACCTGTTGTAGACAGCCCTTTGAACATCAGTCACAATTCTCCAATGCAAGCACTATCTGCAACAGGTAAGCTCATATTTGTTCATAACGCTCCCACAGACATTCAAAGATCTGAACCATGACTTTAAGATGTGGACATCTATGAGACAGACTGTCCTGAAGCTTTGCTAATAATTAACTTGTTCAACTCAACTTCAGCTAACAGAACAGTTGGTTACTGGTGGGCAAGTTCAGGCATGTTTGGTCTTTTATTGATTTTAACAGGTATTGTTACCAGGAATAGACATCACTAAAACATAGACAGGAAAAAAGCTCTCAGAACGTAGCTGGTTCCTAAACTGCTTCACCTGTTTCATATTCCTCTCTCAAGGCTACCAAGACACAAACAGATGCAGAAATGAGTTAACGTCACCTTTATACAGTACCATGAAACAGCTTTAACCTGATGTGCTCTAAAGGAACATGCGCTTGTTCATTACAACCCTGCTTACTGATTTTTTATTTATTTTTTAAACCAGGAGAGGACACCAAGCTCTGTTTCAATGGATGTTAATATAAATGTGACAGTCAAGAGTTACGCTACTTTGGATCATTTAATAAACAGACATTTCTGTTTTGTATGTTTTGCAGTCAATGCATTGTTTCCCTTACAGAGCACTTTGCTCTCAGACTGCAGGTTTACTTGTGGTTCCTAGAGTTCCAAAAGCAGAATGCAATAATGGTCCGTCAGGTCGTCTGGACAGTTCCTTTATTGTGGAAAGACGTTTCACTCTTTATCCAGAGGGCTTCATCAGTCTGAGGAGTCCCAAGTAAACTGTTTTCCACACTAAGCAGTGCACTCCTTTAGTGGACCAACCAGTGTGCTGGTGAGAAGATGGTTTCTGGAGGCTGACCTGTCCCCCGTCAACTTCTCCCATCAGGCAGGCAGCCACAGCCAAAGTGGTTCAAGACATCGAAGTTCATGCTCAATCATCCAGGTACAAATTCCGATAATGGATTGATGGATTGACAAAAGGAGAATGTGAGGAAGATCTTTCAGTTCTCAGGCTCCTCTCTTGTGGAACCAACTTCCAGTTTCTGTCCGTGAGGCTGACACATGGTCCAGTTTTTAAGACTTTCCTTTTTGACAAATCTTATAGTTAGGGTCAGAATGGGTTTCCTGGGCTATCCCTTAGTTAAAGTATGCTGTTATAGGACTGCTGGAAGACAAATTGATCACATTTACTCACTCTACTGCTGTCTTTACTTACTCTGCTCATCCTGTTTGTATTTGTAATTATTTCTATCTTAATTTTTTTTGTCTTTCCTCCTATCTGGACCTGTCATTCTGTGTTTGTCTGTTTCTCCTTCCTGTTCTTCTCAAACCCAGCCAGTCAAAGCAGATGACCGCTCATCCTGAGTCTGGTTCTGCTGGAGGTTTCTTCCTGTTAAAAGGGAGTTTTTCCTTTCTACTGTTTCCAGTGTGCTGGCTCAGGATGGGAGACTGTGACAAAGTGAGAATTCAGTTCAATCTGCTGCTTCCTTAGATAAATAACCTTTACTAATTGGCTTTTTTAGGTTTGTGAATGTTTTTGTACAGTGCCCTGAGATGACTTCTGTTGTGACTTGGCAGTAAATTAAAAATGAAATAAAAACTAAAAATAAATAAACTGAACAGAAATTGAATTGAGGGGCAGCACGGTGGCACAGTTGGTAGAGCTGCTGCCTCTCAGCGAGCAGGTCACCTTGGTTCAAATCCCGGTCCATGAGCCCCTCTGGGTGGAGTTTGCATGTTCTCTCCGTGCATGCATGGGTTTTCTCCGGGTACTCCAGTTTCCTCCCACAGACCAAAAACATGCATGTTAGACTGACTGGTAACTTTAAATTGTCTCTGTGAGTGAGAAAGTGAATGATTTTTCTTCTCTATGTGTCCCTGTGATGGACTGCAAACCTGTCGAGGGTGTCCCCCACCTCTCACACAGTGATAATTGGACATGGGCACCAGCAACCCCTGCGACCCGAAAAGGAAGAAGCGGGTAAAGATGATGGATGAATGGATGGAAATTGAATTGAATTTCCTCCTAATAAACAAACTGTCTCAGTTCAGACACATTTTTTTTATACCAAAAACACTGAAATTCCCAAAATGAGTCAATAGGTGGCGATAAATAACATTGAGCAAAATACAAAAAAAGATTATTCTGAGCGATGCTAAAGATCTTATCAAAGCTCATTTTTCTTTTACATTGTTCAGTCTTTCTTTCCATTCAGTAATAAACCTTTTTATCACTCAAGGAAAGTTTAAAGGTAACAGGATCTGGCAGAGATATAACAAACTATAAAAATGGAAATGTTGCTCTTGTGGATTATAGTGCTTGTAAGATCCAAAAAGTGAGCATGGTCAAAGTTTTTCTGGATGTTCTTGTTTCTGCAGAATTTGTTTTTGAATGCTGCTTTTTATTAACCTCAAAAGTCGGATTGGGAACAAATCCGACCAACCTAACAGAGTTAAACATCAGGAAACTTGTCAGATTTGCTCATTGT
>JBBPBX010034708.1:17928-29434 GCA_038048925.1 Garcialebias charrua
TATATATATATATATATCATGAAAAAGCAATTGGCTTATCTGTAATGCTTTGGTATACAGTAGAGTAACCAAATAATCAAAAATAAATAAATAAATGGTTGGTTATTTTTACAGTGATTTGCCACAATGAAATGGACAGATATGTTGGTACTCTTAAAGAAACCAATACTTGTTGCCTTATAGTCATGTTTCAAATGGTTTGACCATAATTGGTTTCACAGGTGCCTTCAGCTTTTCATCAATCTATTTGAACAGTCGCTGAGTCGTTTGGTTTTACTTTGTGTGTCAAACTGAACACAGATCTGATTTTGGATTAAATCAATCGAAATGAGGTTCTTTGTAGGATCACTGTAGTGTTGTTGTACTCGAGACCAGTCTTGGTCTTGAGACCGGTTTCAAGACCACTTTTTGATGTCTTGGTCTTGTCTCGGACTCGACCGCATTTGGTCTCGGTCTTGTCTCGGACATTGAGGACTTGGGATTTTATTTCAAGACCAGTCAAGACCACAACTGTGGAAATATCACTAAACTACCAGAATATTTTCCAGTTTATTTAACATCTTTGTTTTTACTGGATGCAAAACCTACTGATTCAAATCCAAGCCGTAACATGACTCATTGCTTAATACTTTTTTTTTTTTACCATTGTCCTGTCCACCCTCTTTCACTTGCACACATCACTCACAGTGTGGCCAGATTGAGCAGTTTACTACCAATTGGGCGGTTTTCATTCTGATTTTGCTGGGAACTCTGAGAAGATTTTTGTTGAATTGTTACGTTTTGCCACGTTAAATTACCTTGGTTTATATTGATGTGTGTTAATGTTCAAACTAGGGATGGGGCCGATCCGATCCGGTATCGGCCTCCGATACCAGCCTAATTTACGTATCGGATTTTTGATCCAACCTGCCAATATTTTCCGATCCATGATGCACGTTGGCTACAAGCTATGGAATGGATTTCCTGAACGGAGGCGTGTCTCATGAACCTAAAGTAATAAGACCCGCCTCACATTCAGGAAATCCATTTAATAGTTTGCAGCCAGCTACAGCGTGAGGACTGAGTGAGTAGCATCTTAGCTAACAGCTAGCCAACATTTCATCGTACCATGTCCGCTGTATGGAAGTATTTTACACTAAACACCGTAAGACAGCAACGTTCAATGTTTGCAGAACCATAGTGCCACATTAAACCGCGGTCAAGTTAGTTTTATGTTAGACATTTGAGCTCTGGGGATTCAGCGGTGTGTTTTTCTTGTTCAATCTGGAGTGGGCGCTCTGATTTCGGGCAGCTGCTCTCAGCCTGCCCCTCCACCGAGATGGGGACGCAGCTGGCCGGGTTGGGATGCTGTGTTTCTGTTCAGCGAGAGTGGCGTCCCACTGAAGCCACGGAGTGTGATTTATTGGTCCAAATTAGAATAGGACCAAATACCTTTTCAAGAACCCGTTTGATAGAATAGTGGTAGAAACAGAAGGAATTATAATTTGTGGAGGTGATTTAAATGTAGTTCCGAACCATAGTTTGGATACAAGTCACCAAAAAACTAAAATGCATTTAACACATTCAGTTTCTTCACATTGTTTTGTTAACTGGTAACTCCAGGAGGATACAGGACTTCTTGAAGCAGTTAGTGCTGTGGATCTCTGAAGCACCGTGTTTTACTGACTGTGTTAAAGAAGTTAAGTGACCAGAGAAGTCCTTTTTATTTTCTTGTTTCCATTTATTGAGCAATAACAAAAGACAGTTTCCAAAAATATTTCTTATAACATGACAGAAGATGTAAATACAACATTATTACACTTCTGAATGATGGACTCAAACCAAAGTATTTGTTGGGAGGAGGTTGTGCTGAAAAAGGCGAAGATGTTGAACCATTGCATGACTTCTGAAGAATAGTTTCAACTTATGACAACAAAAGTGATTTTGGCACAAATTTCTTTAAAAGGAGTCTGTGATCATGGCAAACAGAATAAATACAAATAGAAAATACCCTTATGCATGCTCAATAATCCAGGTAGAAAAATCTAAAAAAGCTAAGTCTGGTCCTTTGGACATTCAAAAAAACAAAACAAAACAAAGCAAAAAACTGTAGAAACGTTTCGTCTTTCATCCGGAAGACTTTTTTAGACAAATACAGGTAGTCCCCGATTTACGAGCGAGATCCGTCACAGCGAGGCGCTCGTAAACCGGAAATCTCGTAATTTGGAACGGCCGCCATTTCGCTCGTAAATCCGGAAATCCGCTCGTAAATTGGAACGGTTTTCGCTAGCGCACCTAAAAACACTCTATTTTCATCTAAAAACTACTTTTGAGTGCATAAAAATGATCGGAAACGTGTGTTTATATGCTTAACTTGCTAACTGAAGTGAAAAAACACATGAAAACTCAGTATTTTTTTCGTTTTTTCCAAAAATGTGCAGCTCGTAAGTCTGGAACCTCGCAGATCAGAGCGCTCGTAAATCGGGGACTACCTGTAGAAAATATTAGCTCAGATTCTGTGTTTTGTGTAGCTGCCATACAGATGTGCCTCTTTATGCTCTCGACTTGTGTTTTTTTGCTCTTTTTTCTGCACATATTCATCATCCATGAGGACCAGAGTTCCTTCATGCCTTCTTTGGCTCTTCATCTTTGCTGTTCTATCCTGACCTGGTTAATAACCCATGCTGTGCAGCTGATTCTTCCTGTCAGTTTTCCCCTGCAGAGCTGCAGGAAGTTGTGGCAGGTTCAGGTCTGCGTCCCGACGGAGAGGAGAATGAAACTGAACTATGTTCCTTGTGCCTCCATTCATCTCCTCTCCTCCTCCTGCAGCAGACTGCTCTCCTCTTGTCCCCCTCTCCTGCCTCAGGCTCTTCATGACTGAAGTATGGTGTCTCTGAGGGGGGAGAGCCGACGGTTTAGACCCGTTCACGAGGAGTCTGGGCGGTCCAGTTCGATTCGGCCCCACCCATGTCACCTTCCTTCCTCGTCCATCTTTCAGCCCCACGTTGCGGAGGCGAGGAAGCGGAGTGGAGGGAGATGTTTGCGCTGTCTCCATGGCAACCAGGTGGCCTCTGTCTGAGGTGTGCAGCTGTTTCAGTCGCTCGCTCAAGTGATGAGACTCGTGGTGGTGGAGTTCATGGAAGCAGTCTGAGCCGGGGTTTGCCACTCCGTCTGACTGAGTTGTTCTGAGCAACTGTGTGTGTCGGACCGGCCTGGTCGTGCCGCTGTCTCCGATTGGTTCCGAAGGTAGAGGAAGTTGGCATGGGGCGGAGTCACAAAGCTTGGAAGTCGAGCTTTTAGGAGGAGACAGACGGACGAGTTCCCTCTCTCCAAACACTGACACTAGGACACACACACCACAGATGAAGTTTATTAGTACAGTATAAAGGTGCATCATACTGTGGCTTAGTCATGAACTCGTAAGTATCTACACTCATGGGAACTTATTCAAATCTCATTTGAAGTGAACAAAAACAACAGATTTCACCATGTAATGATTTAACAAAAAGCTAAAACGCAAAACCTGTGAGTCAAAATATGTGACCGCCTCTACAAAAGCAGGACTTTAGTCTTTTTGTTGGTCCGAACCATACATGTGTGTTTTGACAAAAAGTCAAGACAGAAAGACATCAGCAATAACCTTAGAGAAACATCTGTAGCTGCCAATCTGGGAAGAGGTAAGACCTTACAAGACCATATAGAATTATTCACAAGTAGAAAACATTTAGGACAGCTACCAATCTTCCCAGGATGGATCATCTCAGGGAAACACCCCAATGTCAGACTGTGCAATGCTTAGAAAAATTATTGAACACGAAGAGCTAAATCTCAGTCTCTGCAGGCCTCAGTTATGATATGACAATAAAAAAACAGACTGAATAGGTAACGCTTGTTAGGAAGAGTTGCACAAGTAAACAACCATGAACATTGGACAGATGAGACTAAAGAGATGTTTACTCATAATTCATTATGTTTAGTGAAAACTAAGATGTTGGGAGGTTGATGATTTGGGCTTATTTTGCAGTCCATGACCTCATTATCTTGTACTGTATTCTTTGAATGGGCCATGAAATCCTCTGTGAACCAAAGTACTCTGGGGTCAAATGTGAGGACGTCTGTCCGATAACCTGGACAATGATCCCAAACACAGCAGCTAATCTACAACAAAACGTCTGAAAAAAAAAGAAAAAAACAGAATGAAGGGGCTGTAATGGACGAGCTGTGGTGGAACTTTAAGAGAGCTCTGCAGAAACAAATGTCTGCAAACATTAATAAAATCAAATGGCGTAAAGAAGAGTGGGCCAAAATTCCTCTAGTATGTCACAACCATAATCATGACAGTCCTACAAAAAATAACTACAAGAGTTGTTGCTCTTTTAGATGGACTAGATTATTTTTGTCATCGTATTTTCAACCGTACACGTCACACCGCCATAAAAGTTGCATCAGTCCAAATATATCTAATAACATGGAAAAAACATAAATATGTTGCTTTGCCGTATAAGTCGCATCTGTTATGCATCACCGCTGACCACCTGGAAATGTGGGATGATGTGCAAAATTCGATTGGCTGCTGAATGGCGACAGCAGGAGTGTGCACTGGAGGACTTTAACAATAATTTAACAAGATTAACTCTTACAAATAATTTTTTTTTTGCTTGAAATTATAGCAAAGGTGTGTCTCAGTTGAAGGTTTCCTTAATAAATGCACTTTAACGCTCAAATCAGCTCCATTTCTCCTGGGCGGTGCAGCCAATTGCAGCTGGTTTGATGTTTGCTCCAGGAGTTCTGGAGCGGGACAAAGGTGGCTTGGTATGGCAAGCCAAGTGTCTCATTAATAGCCAACTTTACCTATTAATGAGACACTTGGCTTGCCATACTAGTTGAGGGCCCTTTAGCAGCTGAAAATGGTGGTGTTCAATATTTTCCATGTCAGAATAATGAAATTGTCATACCTCAGCCAAATATGGGGAAAAACTTAAATAAGTTGCTTTGGTGTATAAGTCGCAGGGCATGCTAACTCATGCAAAAGGTGCTACTTATACTGCGAACGCTACGGTAACTCTCTAAATTAGAACTCACCTTCAGGAAACAGCGCCTCCCTGGTGTCCACGGTGATGGCAAACTCCTCATCAGGAGTCTCTTCTTCTGCAGGCAGAGGGACGGGGGAGGATGAGGGAAGTCGTGGTGGTAAATGGGGGGAGGCAGAGAGCGGAAGATGAGGCAAAGAAGAAGATGGAGGCCGGTTCTCATTGTACTCCCTGCGACCCTTCCTGTGAAGGTCCTCAGTCCTCTTCCTGCAGCTCTGACTTCTGCTCGTCTGCTGGACCTTCAGCTGCTTCGAGCTCTTCTCGTGGGTCTGCTCGCTCTGAAGACAGTGGTCATCAGTAAACACAAGATAGATTTATTTTATTTACAGAAATAAGACTTAAAATTAAACGCTATACTGTTAGCATGTTTCATTTTTGCTGACTTCTGCCACTTTGCGAGGTCTAAATAATGCAGTCTGAATAATCTGAACCATAGACCTTCACTTCAAATTCTTCCTTCTGGCTGCTCCATTTGAGAGCTCCGTTTTACCCTATATGTCCCACCAACCTTCTGCATGACCCTCTGCACTGCAGCCACAAACCTCCTCTGAGACATTCACCCATAAACTGGCATTAGCCAACTGAATAGTCCAAATTCTTTCTAAAATACTTCCAATATTCAGGTTTGATCATTCCATTCAAACACTTTTAGCCAAAGCTGGGCGCCAGACCGCCGGGGAGCGCTAAAGCGCTAATCCGCTTCCAGTGGACCTAAACTTTTTGTCAGCGTTTTTGTGGATTGACTAACTTTTATAATTCATAAGCGGATTTGTGCTATTTTTATTTAAAATGCAGTACCGCTAATAACTAATTATCTATCAGTAAAAACCAATACACTTATTTACAAGCTCTTATGCTGCTTGTTTTACCTTTTTCCCCACCATAAAGAGCAGAGGAGGAAGGGTTGGAGGGGGGAGGGGGGCAGAGCGGAGAACAGACTCGGATCTACCATGTAGGTAAATGATGCCGTTGCCTGGGGATCCCATCAGCATGGGGCCCCGGCCCCGCCGCGCCCCGGCCAGTCACCTACATTCCTAACATTGATCCTGCTTGTTAATGTACATTTAACATAAAAATAATTATAGTTACGATGAAAACGATCATTAAATACGCAAAAAAAAACGGTCGATTTCTTTATCCCCCTACTAAAAATGGACTATTCCATCTTGACATCTTCCGGGTCAGAGTTGAACTCAGGGGCTTCTGTGGCTAGCTGGCTGCGCTCGGTGTCTTCATAAATCCGTAGAGAACCCCGCTGTTTCAAGCCAAATTAACGTGGCCGGATGATTTTATTGAGGGTTTTGTGTCGACCACGCGACGGTGAGTCGTTATTTTTATGTATTTTAGTTACTTTTCATTAAATCTGTTGACTACCTATAGACGCTAACAACTCTGTCCAGCTGGTTGTGCTGGGTTACTAATGGATAAATCCGTAGAGAACCCCGCTGTTTCAAGCCAAATTAACGTGGCCGGATGATTTTATTGTGTGTTTTGTGTCGACCATTCGACGGTGACTCATTAGTTTTATGTATTTGGGTTACTTTTATGTATAAATGCGGTGGCGACACACCCGTGTATTTGAGATTTAAAAGTGGTTTAGGGATTAAAAGTTCATTCTATTTTTTGTTAATTTCGTGGCCGAATAGAATATATGTACGTAAAGTATTAAATAAATCCTTTGATTTTTGTAATTTCATCCTTTTAGGATCATTTTTGTTACTTTTCAGTTGGCAGTGTAGTGCAAATATTGATAACGCTGCCGGCTATATATAAATATATATATATATATATATATATATATATATATAATATAGAAATATATAAATAGCGGATTAGATTAGCTTCCCCTAATTTTCATAAGACATTTGTGCTTTTGAAATTGTGGACCTAAAAAAATTAATAAGCGTTTTAGAAATTGTGGAACTAATTTTTTAATTAGCGGTGCCCAGCTTTGCTTTTAGCTATACTAAAGTAAACACCCACAATGGTTCAACACAAAAAAGCTCTATTCTGGTGTGGATCTATCATCTACAGATCATGTCTTAACAAAGATTGTGGCCGTTTTCAACATTAGCTTTTGTAAAATGAGCCTGAAGCTCTTTAAATGTGTTGTGGTATACATAGTTTTCTCATTTGTTACTGATCGCAGCTCTGACATTGGGTTCACCTGCTGAGTCTTTGGTTCTGTGTTGTTTCTGTCCCTCCTTGTGTTCTTGTTGGGGAGACTCCAGTCGTTCTCCAGCTTCTACGAGAATCAATCACAGATGTTGTCAAAACTTTAAAGGCTACAGAAAACTAATGATGTAAATCAAAAATTTAAAGCAGAAGAATGACATAAAAATTACTTTTATAGCCGAGTCAGGCCCCAACATTGAAAATATCTCATTCAGTGAGCGGTTTGGAAAAGTGTTTGTGGGTTTTTTGTTGTTGCTTTTGCTCAGAGTTGAATAAATCCAGAGACTTCATCTTTATCTCATATGTCAGTGTATGATGATTGTTCAGTGTTGAACCCAGGTGCAGGCAGAAACTCAATAAAAAATGTAAAAAAATGCTCTGGGGTACAAATTTGAAAAGTTAGAAAATATGAAAACAATAGCTGACGTGGCAGCAAAACACTTCACAAGGGAAAAACTCTGGACCAAACATAACAGCTTGACAGCAGAATGAACGGACAGCAAATGAGGAAAAAGGGCACGAGCTTTAAATGGAAACTAATGAGGGAGAAATGACAACACCTGGGGAGAGACAGTGTTGATCAGGTGAGGGGGGCAGGAGCTGAACTACATGAGAGGACAAACACTCAGGAAACTGAATCAAGATTAAAACAAGATATTAGAATAACAGAAATAATTTTAAAAAAATACCCCAANTACTTTGTATATATTACAAAACAGTGTCATCATTTAAGAAGGACTCCTCATGTGCCTCCTATGAAAAGTTTACCTTCTCAGTTCTGGCTCCCTTCTGGCTCCTGGTGAACTTGCTGAGCAGCAGGTGGTAGTAAGCCATGACGTTGGAGGGCCTGTTGTTGGTGAGAGTGTGGACGATTTCAGGGAGGGAATGACCCAAAGTCTCTGTCATGTCAGCCAGCACAGAGGAGTTGAGCTCTTCGGGACATAACCTGGAAAATAAAAAAGAGAGGAATGGAAAAACACTTACAAACAGCAATTAAAAAAAGAGGAGCAGAGATGGATTTACAGAGTTGGAATGACTCATAACTGAAGGATGATGGCTGAGAGCAGAGCATAACGGGAACACTTCCTCTATCCCTCATGTGGATTGGACAAAACTGCCCGACGGAGCTGCACATGATTGCATTTCCACAATGCGTGAAGTGATAAAAGGGTTTTAGTCATGCTGTAATATTCAGAGCTGTTACTCTGCAGACCACAATAATTTTCATTTTATTTGAAAATGTACAGGGATTTTCATATTGACTGTGATGTTTGCTGCAAAACATTCCCTGAGGAGGAGCTTCATGTGTCCTTCCATGCTTTCATGATGCAAACGCACGACCGCAAACCCTGAACCTTTTTCCTGTTCAGAAAAGTGGCATCATACTTAGATGTTATTTCAGTTTTTTCAGCTTATCACTTCTGGATATAAGTATACTGTAAATGAGTTAACCAGGCAGAGAGATGCCATTCAGAATGTAGGGCTGAACAATTACCGTATTTTCCGGTGTATAGGTCGCACCTTTTTACAATTTTTTCAAGGCCTGCGACCTATACACCAGTGCGACCTATATATGGCTTGTTATCACTTTCGGCGAAACAAATTTCTAAATCCAGCTCATTTCACAATTACTTTCATTTATTAAGGAAAAGTTCAGCTCAGACACATATTTGCTATAATTTTTATCAAACAAATAATTGTTTTTAAGGGTTAATCTTCTTAAAAGCCTTGCTGTGCGCTCCTGTGGCAGACATTTGCAGCAGAGCTAAACGTAGGTGCGACCTATCTAGGGATTTTTCCAATCTATTGGTGATAATTGGATGGTGCGACCTATACACCGGTGCGACCTATACACCAGAAAATACGGTAATTGCATTTGCAATAATATTGCAATATGATAAAATGAAATTTTCTAATCACAAAGGCTGCAATTTGACTGGTCACATGATCTGGTTACATGACTTGTGAGTTAGCAGAGCAGAGCAGGGAGTGGGAGAAGTCAACACTGTGTTTTAATCGGGTTGTACAATGGCGTCAGGCTTGACAGAAGATGACAATCTGAAAGTTTGGTACCAAAGAGGCAGCACGTCCGTTGTTTGGAATTATTTTGGCTATAAAAAAAGAAGACACTGTACAACAGGGGTCCCCAAACTTTTTCCTGTGAGGGCCACATAACTTTTTCCTTCTCTGGTGGGGGGCCGGAGTCAGTTTGTAACAGGAAAAAGTGTGACGATTGCAGCAGTGCCTAAATGTAAAAATGTATTGTTTTCCAGAAAGCACAATCAAATAACCCTCTCTGGGTTCTTCACAGAACAAAAGTCAGGAGATAAATAATAACACTATTAATAAAATAAATAATAACACTACAGTATTAATAAAATAAATAATAACCAAATAACCTTTGTGACGGGATTCATAGTGTCGCCGCAGATTGTATTCTTTGAACACCGCCACCGCCTCTTTAAAGATGAGACAGACAGCCTTTTCTTTGCATTGAACAAAATAATAATCCTTTGTCCACTGCAGCTTAAATGCCCTGCATTCTGAATCAAATTTTCTCTTACTACCTAATCTTTTCGCCATTATTCCATTCTGTCTTTGAGAGGGGCGGGTTTAGGATTTTTTTGGGGGGGTTAAATGTGGAACAATAGTTCAAAATAGTTCATAACTAAGGAACATTTTATTGCAAAAGTCCAACTTTATTATCAAATACAAATACACATATGAAAAAAATCTAAATGCTCTCTGGTATTATTCTGGGGGCCGGGCCAAGTGTGGAGGCGGGCCGGATCCGGCCCGCGGGCCGGAATTTGGGGACCAGCTGCACAACAACATGTATAGTGCAGAAGTTGCGTTGCTGTTGTTGCTACCTCTCAAGGTAACACCACAAATCTTTATCAACACTTAAAAAACACCACAAAGCCATTTATGATAGTTGCATGGCTAGAATGCCAACGACCAGTGCTTCAACTTCAAGTAAGCAAAGTAGCAGCCTACAGGGATCACTGACCGAACTGTTTGAAGGTATTTCTCTGTATGAACATGATTCAAAACTGCACGCAGAAATAACTCCAGTAATAACAGAGTTCATAGTGAAAGACATGATGCCCATTAATATGGTGACCAAGCCTGAGTTTACAGCTTTGGCAAACACAATGGATAAGTGGTACAGAATGCCCTCGTGCACACATTTTAGCCAAGCTGCTATCCAGGAGCTACTTTGTACACAAAACATGCAGAAACAGAGTTTCAGAGGAGCTGAAAACAGTGGAGTTTTTTGCAACAGAAACAGAATGATTTGTTGCTTGTGTTTGCTGAAAAATACATGAGAAGAAGACATTGATGGGAGGAATCTCGTCTGTGTATTAGACTAACAAAGACCTTAAGAAACTCCTACTGTTAAGGCGTGAGGTGTGATTTGTCAATCTACATAGGTATGTGTGTATCTTATCTCAGCCTTTAAAACCTGATCCCCACTCTCTGCTCTTTGAATTGAGAAAGCTCCTTGGATGAAGAGCGAAACATCTTCTGTTACAAATAAAGTCCAGTTGTTTCTGTATTGAACGTTTTATTTTATTTTATCATGTCCTGGATGACTGAGAATCTTCACCAGCACATTGAAAAATAATTGCATATTAAATCACTATTGCAATATTAAGGTTAATTTTTTTTTTTCATTTAGAATATTTTCCAAAATCCTGCAGCCCTACCAAAACGTCACCTGTTTTTATGAGATAAGGTGTGTAATGGCTTCTTGGCAAACCCTTCATTGATCCATTTCTTCTCCATTACTGCTCTGACACTGGGTCTCTTATCTGGATCTGGTTCCAGGAGAGACGTCACAAAAGACATGGCACCTGCAGCACAAATAAGAACAAAGCAAGACCCCATTTTCATTAAGCATAATTTCTATTTCTGTTTTAAATATCATCAGTGTTTTGATCTTAGAATCACTTTAAAGTAATACATTATGATGAAAACTACTGTAAAGTAAAATGCTGTCATTGGCGCCTCTAAAGGTGGAGTAAAGGGGCGGTAATGTCAGCTCCTCTAAGGCCCTATCCGGTATCGTTGGAGATATTTCAATGGTGATTGTGACAAAGTTATACGTTTACACGGGGACTGTTGATGAGATTGCAAACAACAACAACAAAAGTAACCGTTTGATCAGCTATAGTTTCTATGTCGGGTCACTAACTGATGCTGCAATCTTTGTATTTTAACAACACGCGCACAGACACTTTGTCACAGTTACACAAAAA
>JBBPBX010034709.1:2439-32467 GCA_038048925.1 Garcialebias charrua
GAGTTATAAGTCTTGGAAAGCTGAAATCTCAGACCTCCTCCTCTGTTGAGAGAAGGTTTTTCTCTCTTAACATAAACAGCTTCCTTCACACCTCTCTCAAACCATCTGTGCTCTCGGCCCAAAATTTGCACATTCTGGTCTTCAAATGAGTGACCCTTGTCCGTGAGGTGGAGGTGAACAGCTGAGTTTTGTCCAGAGGAGGTTGCTCTCCTGTGTTGAGACATTCTTTTGTGGATGGGCTGCTTCGTTTCTCCAATGTAACGGATGTAATGTAATGACGCCAACACTGCAGACGGAGTCCAGCCAAACGGGGTTTATTCAGAAACAGGGACGAGCTGCTTTTACCGAGGCTGCAGCTCACGCCTCAAAAGAAAACGCGGTACACACGCGAGCGAACACACTGCTAGCTGCCTGCTAACAACACACTCTCGGACTCTTCTTCTTCATCTCTCTTTTTTCCTGTCCCTCCTCCCTGCTCCTACCCCTCCCCTACCCCCACGACCAGTCCAACACATGAGGGCGGGGGTCAACAGAATCACAACAGCTCAACAGAACACAGTACAACTCAACAAATACACAGAAACACTTGGACCCAAAGCAGAACCAACACAGGGTCGTTACACTACCCCCCCACTACAGAGTCCCTCGCCCACGAGGGGACAAACAAAGTCATCAAACCGTCTTGGAGCCCTCCTCGTCCGCTGCGGGCGAGCTCCCAGCGGCGCTACAGGCCCTGCGGCCGGGGCATCATCCGATGTCGGTGATAAGGCTTCTGGGGAGGTTGGCGGACGCACCAGAGACCCTGACCATTGGCCTTCTGGGGACTGAGGTGCAGACCTGCCTTGATAGGGGGCCAACCTGTCCCGGTGCAGAGCTACTCTTCTCCTGTTCTGGGGCATCTGCACTCTGTAGACCACCTCTCCCAGGCGCTCCAACACTCTGCAGGGACCCACCCACTGACTGTCCAGTTTCGGGTACCGTCGTTAATATGCAAACAAAGATTCGGGAGCAGGGTTGTACCTCAAACACATTTCTTATCACCTGACAAACTACATAACTGGAGGGATCTTATAGATTAAAGATGGTAATTATCCAAGTTAATAATTTAAATCTTACACAGAATCAGGACTCACAAGTCAGAGATCTAAATTAAACTGGATCTTAAATGTCCTCTTGCAGAATGCTGTTTGTGAGTTAATGTACATGACAGATAAATGGCAGAATCCTTTTCTTGAGTTGCAGAAACGTGGAATGGAATTGCAGAGTGACTGACTCGAAAGGCTCAAGTGACCTGGATCACTTAAATGAGTGATTCAGATGAACTTGAATCCATAAAGTGAACCAAATATCTCCATTATAGATGTTTATTAAATGTTTATTAAATTTGTTCATTTTTTTTACAAAAGAAATACAATACAAGACAATCCCATCAACGACACGTACACAATGTAAAAAAATGAAAGGTAGCAGAAAGAAGAATAAATCTTATTATATCTGCCCCTTTTTTCAAACAATCAGATTAAACAATAATAATCTTTCACCAGCAGTACAAAATGACTAACTCTTTCTAATTTTCTAATACTAATACATAACTAATAATTGATACAATACACATTATGCTAATTCATATATATTTTTTCAACAAATTCCTTTTGATCATTTTCTTAAATGTAAACAGTGACTTGGCATTTTTAACTACATTCTCCAAGCCATTCCATAATCTAATTCCCTGGATTGAGGTAGAACGTCCCTTCAAGCTAGTTCTGAATTGTGGTTTTACAAACATCTCTGTCCCCTTAAGATTATAACAACTTTGTCTTTTAACAAAATTCATTTGGATATTTAAAGGTAAATCGTTATTTTGAGCCCTATACATAATTGATAAAATATTATAATCAACCAAATCATGGAATTTCAATAATTTCAGTTGATAAAATAATGTACTGGATGGATGACAGTAATGTTTTCTAGTGATAATTCTTACAGCTCTTTTCTGTAATACAAAAATAGGCTTTGTGATTGTTTTACACGCTTTCCCCCAAACATCAATACAATAGATTAAGTGTGGAACAATGATTGTGTTATACAACAAATACAGAGCTTTATCATTCAATAGGTCTCTGACCTTGTATAGTACTGCAATCGATTTAGCTATTTTTATTCTTACAGAATTTATGTGTTGTTTCCATGTCAGTTTGTCATCAATAATAACACCCAAAAACTTCACCTCACTCACTCTACAAATCTCAACACCCTCAATTTTGAGTGGAACGTCAACAGTTTTCTTTTTATTACTGAATATCATGTAATTAGTTTTTTCTAGATTTAATGATAATTTATTGATTTTAAACCAAGTTTGTATTTTGGTAAATTCTGTCTTTATCAATTCCAACATTTGTTCTATATCTTCACCTAAACAGAAAAATGTGGTATCATCAGCAAAAAGTATACATTTAAGGAGTCCTGACACATTTACCAAGTCATTCACATATAAAATAAATAGCTTTGGTCCAAGCACAGAGCCCTGGGGAACTCCACATGTGATATTACAGAGGTCAGATCTTACATCATTTATTTGTACAAATTGTTTCCTATCTTTCAAATAGCTAGATACCCACTGTAATGCTGGTCCTCTAATACCATATTTGTTCAGTTTTTCAAGGAGAATGGTGTGATCAATAGTATCGAATGCTTTTTTTAAATCAACAAAAATACTGACACAATATTGTTTTTGATCGACAGCAGTTGTTATTTGTTCCATTAATTCCATGAGAGCCATTGATGTAGAGTTTTTAGCTCTGAACCCATACTGACTGTTGCTTAGAATATTTTGTTTGTCTATAAATTGATCTAGTCTGTTCACAAATAGTTTTTCAAGAATTTTAGAAAACTGTGGTAACAAGGATATAGGTCTATAATTGTTGAACACACATTTATCACCATTTTTAAAAAGAGGAACTACCTTAGCTACTTTCATATTATCTGGAAATATTCCTGTTGAAAATGATAAGTTACATATATATGTAAACGGCTCAATAACATGGCTCATTATATCCTTTACAAACATCATATCCATGTCCACCCAGTCCTTTGATCTCTTGTCTGTAAGATTTTTTACTACCTTCATTATTTCCTCTTTGTTAGTTCCATTTAGAAAAATACTGTTTGCACAGCCTGTAATTGAATGGCTCACATTATTATTTACTTTTGGTATTTTAGCTGCAAGGCTTGATCCAACATTCACAAAATATTGATTAAATCCATTGACAATTTCATTTTCATCATAAACTTCATCTTTTTCTGTTACAAAATATTTTGAAATACTAGTTTTTGCTTTATGATTCTTCATAACACTATTCATTACTCGCCATGTTGCTTTCATATCACCATTACTTTTATCTAATAATTTACTATAATATTCTTTCTTATGTTTCCTTATAATCCCTACTAATTTATTTTTATACTTTTTATATTTTTCTTCAGCGTTCTGTAACAATGTTGGC
The DNA here is from genome assembly GCA_038048925.1 of Garcialebias charrua. Taxonomy (NCBI): domain Eukaryota; kingdom Metazoa; phylum Chordata; class Actinopteri; order Cyprinodontiformes; family Rivulidae; genus Garcialebias; species Garcialebias charrua. Next base: position 5,943 of record JBBPBX010034709.1, read on the forward strand.
GCTGTAAGGTATTTAAACACTTACTGGGCCACCATTATTGTAGAGATATAGGAGTTATTAGTCAGTTTACCGACTTACCTATATTTCTAGATGCGCAGGTCTGAGCAGACTTTCTCTGCACAAACTTGCCACCAATTCGCGAGTTCTTCCTTTTTCCGGTACTAAATTGCTTTTACTGTAATTAGGAAAAATGTAATTTCACGAGAGACTTCAACTTATGTTGGTCTACCAGAAAATAGACCTTTTATTGAAACTATCACAAAAATTACATTAAACATTTGTATCGATATTAGCTCTGATTTAATAACTACGTTGACAAGAATTCAAATTAAAACAAACAGACAGTTAGGAACTTAAACTGTTTTCTAAATTCTAAATTCCTTTGTAAAAATAAAACTCCACGTATTAGTTTAAAAACATTACAGAAATCTAAAGATACCGGAGGATTAGAACTTCCAAACTTTTATTACTACTATTTAGCCAACAGGTTACAATATATATCAAAGTGGTTAAAACCGAAAGCACTAGATGAAACTTGGATAGATATAGAACAAACTTTATGTAATAATATTAGGATTTCAGATCTACCTTTTATCAGTACAGATTTAAAAAGACATGTCTGCTTTAAGAGCATCAATATTAGCTCATCTCTGACAGCATGGTGGGAGTATCTGAAAATGACAAAGTCTTCACTATTCCCATGTAGACATACACCTCTCTGGAACAATCCTGACATTCAACAAGAAAATAATATGTTAAATTTCACAGGTTGGAGAATGAAAGGTATTGAATGTCTGGAACACATATTTGAGGGTATAGACTTTATTCCATTTAATAAATTAATAATACAATATGACATTGATAATAAATATTTCCTACAATACCAACAAATTAAGTCAATTGTAAAAAATAAATTTAAGCTTAATAAAACATTGTTGGAAACACCAACATGTGTGTTAGAGTTTATTAATTTTCAACCACCCAAATTATTATCTAAAATATATAAAAAATTGTTTAGAATCGATGACTCGATAGCACTACCTGTTGAAAAATGGGAGTCAGATTTATCAATCAACTTTGAACAAAAAATTTGGTCTCAAGTATGTTCAAATACTTTTAAATTGACTAGAATCTCCAATTTACAATTAATACAATATAAGGTTCTCTATAGAGTACATTATACAGGTCAGCGAATGTTTAAGATGGGCTTTACACCATCTAACAAGTGCTCACAATGCATAAGTAACACACCTGATGATTATATTCACGCGCTCTGGTTCTGTCCACCCGTTCAGAGGTTCTGGGTACAGGTATGTGAAGACTTGTCTAAATGTTTGAAATTTAATATCCCACTCTCTCCATCTGTTTGCTTATTGGGTATCTTTGAAGATGTTATACTAGAAAAAAATACATCCTATATGCTTTTCACTGCCTTATGCATCGCAAAGAAAACCATACTCGTAAATTGGAAAAATAAAAATAATCTTAGCATTAATCAGTATAAAAATCTTCTGTTAGATCATATTAGTCTTGAAACAGCATCTGCCGACACATTGGATCAATCTATTTGGCATTCTTTGATCGGCTCCGTTACGTAGTGAGGGTGGGGGGTCTGGGATGTGGCCTTGTGGGGCATTGGGACTGGAGGGGGGGAGGTTGGGGTTTGGGGCGCCGGGGGGTTGGGGCTGCTTGGGCGGGGAGGACCTTGTCTTCGACCTGGGGAGGACCGGGGGGGTTCTGGGGGATATCTGCTAGGGACGGCATGCGGGCCCTCGGGTGGTCGGTGGCGGCGGTCATGGGTCGCCGGTCGGTGACCCGGCTGTGCTGGGGTGGTTTCGGGGCGGGTGCCGGAGGCTTGGGACTCTGGGGGCGTGTCGTCCCCGGGCTTGGGCCTGGTGGGGGTCGGGGGTCTTGGGCTCTGGCGGGCGGGTCGCCGGGCTATGGGCTGGCTGGCGCTCTGGTGCCCGGCTCTGGCCGGGGGCTCTCGGCTCGCTGGTGGGTTGGGGTTCATATGCTGGGGGGTGGGTGTCTGGGGGCGTGACTGGTGGCCAATGGGAGGGGGCGGGCAAACCCAGCCTGGGTGTCTAATGTGTTATGTGTTCTGAAAGTTGTAAATATGAAGGGTGGGTATAGTATTTCTTCTGGGGTGGGGATTAAGTGGATGCCCTTGATGATGGTCTTGGACATGCTTGGCCGGTGTGCGGGCCCTGGTTGGGGCCTGTTCTTGGTGCTTCCTGGCTCTGTCGGCGGTTGGGCGGGCGCTCTTGGCCGTGTCGTCCATGTGGGATTTTGTGTCTTCTTGGACGGCGGGCTGACTGCGGTTCGCAGGGGTCACGGCGGCCCTGGTGGGTGTGGGCTGTTGGTTCTGCTGTTGGCGGCCCTCGGGGCCGTGTCCTCTCTGGTCTTGGCTCAATGGCCTGGCGGTCGGAGAGGTGTTTCTTTTTCCTCGCTCCTTGGGTGGACCTTGGCGAGCTGGGGGGGTACGCAGGGTCAGCGGGGGAGCTGACTCGCTGTGGGAGCACTGTTCCTGCAGATATTTTTCTCCCCATCCCTCAACACGCACCTCCGCCCTCTTCATCTTAAATTAATACATGTAGGGAATTTGAGTCTCGGGTGTGCTGCGATGGTTCTACATCTCTGTTGTTCAGAACACCTGGGACTCAATTTTATTTACACTTTAGACATTCATTCATAAACTTCTTCATAAAAGTCACATAATCTCGTTTTCAACACATGTACTACATGCGGTGCAAATGACAATAAATTCTCTCTGACTCTGACTCTGACTCTGACATATAGGGAATGGATTGAGTACTATGGCTATGGGTGGCGGGATGACACCAATCTCACCCCCATGCCTATGCTCACTCAACATTATGCATTTAGACAATTAGGGCTTGGGTTAGAGTTGGAGTGGAGGGGAAACTGGTATAATGCCAGCCTTTGCTCCTTCTCTTTCCTTTTTAAGTACACTTTAGAACAACACTCACCAACAGTACATTTGGGGACGGGGGTGTGTGTGTCGGGGTCTTGATTTGTTAATTTCAATTTTATTTATTTATGTATTTATTTATATATATATATTATTTATTTATTTTTCTCTTACCCCCCTGGTTGCCTGGCGGACATTCTGGGGGTGGGCCGTCAGGGGTTGTGCTGGGGTGTGGGGGGGTTCGGGGCCTGCGGGGTTGCCGCGGGCGGGACTGGCAGTGCGCTCCCCCTGGGGCTGCTTGGGCTCGAGTGTCCTGTCCTGTCGGCGGGGCGTGGGGTGGGCCGGATCTTGGATGTCTGCTACTCTCCACCCCAGAATGAATGGGCCTACCTCCTGGGTTTGGATGTGGGCTGCCCCATGTAGGGAGCAGGTACATGTCTTGGACCTGGGGGGTATAGAGTGTGCATCGGGATTATGAATGGAGCGTGTCGTTATTGTTTGTCTTTCTATGACTGAGGGTGAGGATGAGGGTGGGTCTGAATGAGTGTATCTGTGTATGAATGTTTAAGTGTCAGGCTGGGACTTGGACTGCCCCCTCTCTGATACTTCTGAGGCTACCTAGTGTCGCACTCCTGCCACGTGGCCCCCTGGTGGGTGTTCCTCTGCCCGCGGGCGTGCTTGGGACCCTCACTATCTGGGGCTGGGCGCTTGGGCGTTTGTCGGCTCGGCCTGGTGGCTGCCTGGTGGGGCTCGGGTCCTCTGGTCCTGTCGGGTCTGGACCTGAGGGGTGGGCGTCCCCGGTGCCCGAGCATCGGCGACCGGCCCTGGGGCTACATCGGTGCAGCGGGCTCCGGCGGGGGCCTGTGTATTTGTCGCTGTTGACCCCGGGGGGTCATTGTGTGTGGTCCCTGGTGGGGTTCGTCCGGTTCTTCCCCTTGGTCGGATCTGGGGAGTGGACGAGTGGCTCGTCCTGTTCGGGTGGTCCTGGGGACTCTGGGCTCGGGGTCCTTCCTGGGGTCTTGGGCTCTGATCGCCCTTTCGTCTGTCTCGGGCTTTGGAGGGACAGATCTCTGATGCTTCACATTCGCTACTAAATGTTCTATTGGAGGAACCTTATTCACTTATGCATGCTCACAACCACACACAAATGGATGTAGGGATGTATATGTAGATATATGTAGATGGGTATATAAATGAATATAAATATATATGTATGTATACTGTATATATACTTGTAGGTATGGGTATGTTTATATATAGAAATCTAATGCAAGGTCATGAATATTATCAGTCTTTATGCTTGTATGTTTTGTTGCTGTGCTCTGTCATGTGCTTTGCAGGATTGTGGACGGAGGTTTGGTGTGTTTGCCTTGTGCTCTTTTTGTGGATAATTGTTGTTTTGTTGTCTCACTTTCTCTTTTCTTTCTTTCTCTCTATAAAAAAAAAAAATACATATTGGAGTGAGAGGATGGCTATAAGGTGTGAAGGGAGGCCATCTATAAATGGAAAAAAAAAAAAAAAACAGACAGTTAGGAACTTAAACTGTTGGTACATTTACTTGACAGATTAAAAGCTTATGAAAAATAAGAAATAGGAGGAAGAAATAAAGTGAAAGCTAAGTTAACCGAAGTTGATTATTTTGAGCAGACAGGGTGACACCTTTTTCCCCACACGAGCAGACTGCTGGGCTCCCGCACGTTCAAGCACACCACGACTCGTTACCTGTTGACGGTTCGTCTCTTGGAGATAAGAGTGGAGAAGTGTCTGGACACACGACGTGGATGAGTTTGTCCAACGGCCGTCCAGTTGGAACTTCAGCGTGTGTGGCTGATTCACGATACGAGGAAACTCGCCTCCCTCGGCAGGGAACAAAGGTCAAGCGCGCTGACTGACTTTCAAAATAAAACTTCCGAAAACAAATTCTTTCAGAAATGAGTGTTTCGAGGCACAGCAAGGCTTTGCCGTGACTCCAGCTGAGACGTGGGTCGAGTTGACACAATGACCGGAGCGTCTCCAGCTTTCCCAGAGGAGAGAAGCAGGTTGTGAGCTAGTTCTCCCCAAAAGCACTAAAGAAAAATGCAGGAAATGACCTTTATATGGGAGGCGGGGTCTGACCCACCTCCTTAATGACTACTGGCTGGTTTTAACAAAATAAGAGATGGGTTTTCATCTCATAGGCAGAATGGTCTCTGAAGGACAACAGGAAAACTGTTTACATAAACGGCCAGATGGACTGGCCTGTGAGCACAGAGAATATTATGGCTAACTTCATAGACAAAACAGAGAAGGAAGTGAACAGCCTTTACGTTTACCCTGAACTGTGTCTTAGAATCAGAGCCTGCTTGCTCTGCAGAAATAAAACCAGAAAGGTCAAACTCATGCAAGTAACAGATCATCATTAAAATGACAAAATATACTGTAGATCAATTCTGAATTAACACACATTAAAAAGAAAGTTCAATCTGATTAATTAGTGTCCATTAATTCATAATAATTGTTAACCAAAATATTGTCCACTCGTCTCCTTGAGGGCTTCAAGAAGGTGTTACACTTAGAGTTTCAAAGAGATGCAGAGAGGTGTACTTGAAGGTCAAGCCTACAATATCAGAGATTAGGTGTATCACTACAGTTCTGACTTCGCAATTTCAAGAAACATGAGTACAAATAATTCTTCTTTTTACAAGCATTTCTCAACCCTTTTGTCATCCATGGTTGGTCAACGATATTTCTCTTTGTATAATTTGTTTGTACACAATTTTTTTCATACAGAGTTTCCAAGATATTCATAAACTCATCATATGATCTGTTCACATCATCAACATACACTTCATTCCAGTCTTGTTTATCTAGATCCTCTTTTAATTTTTCCAAAACTTTTTTTGATGTGTTTATGATCTTTTTCTTTGTTTTAACTGCTTTTGTGACATTTTGATCATTTTTATAGATTGTGAAAACTGGTAAATGATCACTTAAGTCGGTCGTTAAAATACCACCTATCACCTCTCCGTTTGTTATATTTGTGAAAATATTATCAATTATTGTGGCACTATGAGTTGTAATTCTTGTTGGCTTGGATATCAACGGATACATATTTAAACTGTACATTGAATTTATAAATGTACTGATGTTATTTGAATCTGTTTTATTTCCCATATCAATGTTAAAGTCTCCACACAAAAAAACTTTTTTATTAAAACTCTTCTCCAATAGCTCCAAGATTTTATCAGTGAATATTTCTATATTTGATCCTGGTGATCTATATACACAACTTATTATTATGTTTTTATCATTTTTGTTTATTATTTCTATTGTTATCATTTCCATAATATTATCAACTATTATTGACATTTCATTATTTAATTTACATTTTATTTCATTCATTACATATAGAGCGACACCACCACCTCTTTTATTATTTCTGTTCATGTGAAATAATTCATACCCTTCGATGTGAATATTACTTGTGTTATCGTCATTGAGCCATGTCTCTGACAGTGCTATTATTGTAAAAGTTCTGTTTAACTGTTTTAAGTAATCTGTTATTTTGGATATATTTGCATTTATACTTCTGCTGTTAAAGTGAATAATAGAGAGAACTCCATTTGTTATATTGATGTCATTAAATTGCTCTTCATTGTAGTATTCGCTATCTTTTATTACTGGAAAAAAGTTAGCATCAATAACATCATTAACATTATATATTTTAGGTTCTGAGTCTTCGTATGTTGTCATGTTTTAATGTATTTGTTCATTTCAGTTGTTTCATTGATTTGTAATTTGTCCTCCCTTGAGCTCGTCTAGATCCTTCAGTTCTTTTATCATTTTAGGGTTAGCTCCTTCATGTGTTTTGATAAAGATGTTTCCATTTCTTGTCCATGTTGATGCTATTTTGTGTTGGCTTTTTAGCCACCTTGCTTCCTTTGCAATTTTTCCATTTTTTTTGTTAGGTGCTCATTTATGTACACTGTTGTTCCCTTCAGTAGCTTTGATTGACTAATTACATAGTTTCTAAACTTCCTGCTAACGAACTCGACGACTACCGACGGTTTGGAAGTTGGTGATTTACTGGGCAGGGTGTAACAGAACGAAATGTCCTCATATTTTATGTCATAGTACTTGTCCCATAAAAAATTAACTACAGTCTCCTCCAGAGTCTCTAGTTCTTCCTGTGGTGCATCCTCAGTTGGGCCAGTGTTAGTGAGAGCATGTTTATATGTCCGACACTTACTAACATCAAGTCCTGTGATCACCACGTTGTTTTTTTGTGTATTTTTCCATGTCATCTATTTTTTTTTCCAGTTCAGCTATTTTATTGTCTTTGCTAATTATCAGATCTTTCAGTTGTCTTATTTCATCAACCAGACCGGCCTGTGAATCAATTTTTGCTGATAATTTTGATAGTTTTTCACTTATAGAGTTTAGTGATTTTTTAAAGTCTTGCATTTCTGTTGAGTTGTTTCCCTCCGACTCTGGTGACTTTTGTCCACCTTTTTTCGTCATTTTCGTCATTACTTACAGAGTTTGTAGTCTAGTGGTAGCAGGTCTCTGGTTGATGGTTTGCTTACTGAACCACGTGGCCCTTCCACGAGGCTCACAGGCCTAACAATGGTGGCTGTGGCCCAGTGCCCTGATCAGCAGTTAGTTCAGAACTCACGGTCTCAGTAGTCTGCAGCAATCAGATCTGTTTTCCGAAGAGGTTGGCTCACTAGCCTGGCTTAGACGGCGGTCCTCCGGTTTGCACACGGTGTTGGGCCTCCTACAGTCGCAGCAGCTCCGGTGTTATTAGAACAGAACTCACGGTTTCAGCAGCCTGCAGCAATCAGCTCCATCATCCGAAGAGGCTTTGCTCACTAGATCCGATGCAGCCCAGTCAGCACAGCACGCAGCTCCAATAGCTTCAGGTGCAGCTCCGACACCGGCCCTGTCCCATGCGGTGGTACAGGGAGCGATGGTCGGAAGCCCCGAGCGGTGGGCGTGGCTTCGCCGTGTACGCCCCCTTCACATTCGTGAAGACTTGGTCTAGCGTCTTATTTCCTCGTGTTGCTGTGAAAACGTGCTGATTGAAGGTTGGAAGGATGACACGTAAATCCACATGATTGAAGTCCCCGGAGACAATGAAAAGCCCCTCAGGATATTTACACTGCAGCGAGGTGAGTAAGTCATGAATTTCTCCCTGGGCGTCGTTGGCATTAGCATCGGGTGCTATGTAAACAGCGCTTATTATTATCGCTGAATAGTCGCGGGGAAGGTAATGTGGGCGACATCTTATTGTTAAAAGCTCCACAGCAGCTGAGCAGATCCTGCTGATAACGGCACAGTTCGTGCACCAGTCTTTGTTAACGTAAATGCAGACGCCTCCGCCTCGTGCTTTCCCCGTAGTCTTGATACACCGGTCCGTTCTGAAAAATAGCCTATTATCCAACTCATAAACAGAGTCAGGAGGGTCCTCGTTGATCCACGTTTCCGTGAGGCAAACCACCGAGCAAAGACTCCAGGAAAGACTCAGAGAAAGACTCCAGGTCCAACTGGGGATTGAACCCAGGACCTTCTTGCTGTGAGGTAACAATGCTAAACTCTAAGTCGTGCTGCCACAAAATGAAGGAGAACTGGTAATTAGACTTTAATAGAAATCTTAAAGGAGCTCTACAGGTAATTTAAAATGTGCTCATAAATTTACATTGATTATTTTTAGGTGAGGTTATTGAGCTATTCTGTCACTTTAGCTGAACTATACAAACTCCTCAGTGAAAGAAAAAAATAAGATTTTTTACATTTGATTAAAAAAGTTTATTAGTGAATCAAAATTTTTAAGATGTTCATGTACCGTAATCTTAAACAGATTTAATATTTTGTTTCAATTTTTAACAAGTGCTGTTTAATTGTATACTCACAACAGGTTTCCAGAACTTGGAGTTTAATGTAGGAAAGTACAATTTTTTTTTGAATGTGTAGTAATATAGGAAGGGGTCAGTTTACTGACTTACCTATATTTTAGATGTATAAATTGGCAGGGTTTAGACTGACACAAAAATACATCATTAATTAAACGGGTTCTCTCTTTTTCAGCTTAATACCAATAATTCTATACCTTGACCAGATGTAATTCACAGGAAACGTTAAACTTATGTTGGCACAGCAGGACTGCACCATTTATTTAACATAATTGTAAATTACATCACACATTTGTACATGATTGGTTGATTATTTTTCCTATAATTAACTTCAGCACAGATGAAATATAGGAACAACAGAACAAGTGAAGGATGATATTTTACTCATTTCTGCTGGTACATTAACTTAGTTTCTGGCTTAGGAAGATAAAGGTTTAGGAGGAGAAAAATGGAGGAAGAAAAGTTAAGAGTCAGGGAGTTATCTTGATGTGTTTTAACCAGAAACATGGCAGTTCTCCGGCCGATTAAAGCTACACGTTGGTACCCTTGGCAAAGCATTTGACGACTTTTTACCTCGTGAAGATGGTCAGTCTCCCTCGGTCCAGTTTGGTCAGTTCGTTTACCATTCTCAGCGTCTCCAGACGTGCGCCTTGACTCGAACCGAAAGTAACGGCAGCTCCTGGTGTTGTTTTCAAGATAAGACGTTCCTTAAAGGAATGTCAATAAAAGAGCTTTTTCAGCTGTTGAAGATGACTTATAACTTGGCAAGTTATAAGTCTTTAACTGAATGACGTGGTCATTAGCGTGTTGACCAGACGATCATCAGTTCCTTGGGGAACCTCATGGCATTGAGGTCCTCAGCAAACTCCGTCAGTTCCAGCAACAGCTTAGAACTTTAAGGAAGGATCTCAGATCAGTGACTTGTTGTTTCCCCATTGGTCCAAACGAACCAGTGGGATGAAGGTCACTCGGATATCAGTTTTTAGAACAGAGAAGAAGTTGTTTAGAATGAAGAGAGAGAAACAGATTGACTGGAGCCAGCTTCATAAAACAACTGATTGAAACTGCATTCTAACTTCTAACAAAACTGATCGAGTTCAGTCTGACATATTAATTCACTTTCACCGTTTGATTCATCATATGAAGAAGTGATCATTATTTTGAAATACCATTGGATTTCCAACTTGAATTAAACAGTTTGAATTAAACAGTCTTTGACTTAACAAACATTGAATTCAATAATGCTTATACAAGTAACACAAGGTTATTCATTAACACAAAAATAGAGGAATAAGAGAGTCTCTTATGACTTATTGTGTTTTGATTCAAAATAATGTAATAAAATAGTGTTAATGTCTTTTTTCTGAGAGTATCAGTGAAGGTCATCACTGGACAGTTCAAAAACCTTAGTTTGACCCTGGGTAGGTCCACTACATCTCCCCCCTTTTGGAAGCCATCGCCAGTCCTTGGGGATGGGGTCCAACACGAAAGGAAACCTTGAACTGTCTTTGATCTTGAAGTAATCCAGTAAGTGGAAAAGAAAAATCAAAATTATAATCCCATAATGTTTTTGGAAATTCCATACTGTTTGTAGGTAATCCCATAGCGGAAAGCTTGTAATCCTTTGGAAAACAAAGTCTTATAATCCACAGCGGTAATTCCACAACGGTAATTCCATATCGATTAGAGTTGTTGATTTCATCAACAACAATTGTTTTTATCAGCATGTAGAGGGGATCCCTCGAGTGACGCAGAGGAGGCGACCCTTGGATGAAGGTTGAAGACCAACGTTGAAGTAGCAGGTCCCCACATCGAAGGTTGAAGGCTGGTTGGTTTCCAGTCCGTGCCACTCTGGTTCTATGTGTCATGCAATTATGTGGTTTTAGGTGGGCTTATGATTGGGATTTTACATTAGCCTTACCTATATGCACCTGGTATGTAAGCTATCATGGTTTAGATCAGCTACAACTACCAATTAAGGGGTGGATCATGCATCAAAGTTAAATATAGGGATCTACGTCTATAGACGGTTCAGGAGGGCTTCTGTAACGAAGGCCTCTTCTTCCAAACTATTCCTCCATTCATAACTTAGCTTAAAGTTAAACTAAAATAGAAAAGAAAATATAGTTTGGTCTAAATGTCTGTTGTCCTTTAAGACGACGACGTAGGATTTGATATTCCCTATAAATTTTGAAGTCTATGGCGAGACTCATCAAAATGAATAATGATCTAGAATAGAATCGATCGAATCGGTTCAAATTAGAAATTGTGAGATCAGTGTAGATTATAGTACCTTAAGTAGCATTAATCTACAATGACACTTCAATTACTGAGGTTTAACAAAATGAAAACTGCATGTTGGCATAGTTAAATCCATTTAAGTCTTCAACTTATCATTAATAAAAACCTCTTTTGGCTGGGAGTGTTCAAAAACAATACCAAGCTTCAACAACAACAAAAGTAGCAACTAAGCAACTAGAAAACAACGTTCCACCGCTTCAACTCACTCCTGTCGTCAGATTCCAACATGTATCACACAATAAAAACAGGTCTTAGCTTTATAACCGATGTCAATTAAATCCTGCAGATTTAAACGGTTGTTAAGGTTAGTTTTTTGTTGTGGGTTTTTAGACTTAGCGTTTCTAAGTTCTAGTTGGAACCGTTTCTTTTAGCAACTAATATAGTTTAAACTGTTTAGTTTATTTACTATCGTGTGCTTGGACGACCTTAATTTCCCATGAAGTCTGTGAGTTTGCGAGATCTTTGTCGTTTGTGGGGTTATTGAAATATTTGTCTTTGTCTTGGGCATGACCTAACATCACCCCCCTGAGGTCATGGGGGACCACGAACACAGGTGAGGACGTCCGTCCATGGGCACAAGTTAGGATGCCAATGTTTAGTTTAAGCTGTTTTCGCAGCTGAGAGTAGACAGTACACAGGAACCTTTTAGGTTTCGGCCAACGTATCTTCTTACGTTTACCTCTTTCTGTGTAATTCAGGTGTGTCACAACTGTCGGCGCAGTCGCAGGTGTGTCTGATTGTTCAGACCGCGACGGGTCACTGTTGTTAGTGTGCGAGCGTTTCCCCCCTTTGTCTGAAGAGGGGCTCTTTGAGTCTGTAGAAACTATGTCATTTCTGATTAGTTCTAGACTCAAATGCTCTTGAACCAAGGTTTCATCGAAAGCTTGGCTGATTGCCGATTTATCTATCCCAGAGGACAGAACAGCGTCTTCGGTGTGGGATCCGTGGATCTCCACACCTTCTTCTACCTGTGGTAGGTAGTGTTCAGTGAGTGCTGATTGTTCAAGCTCGCAGAGGAGGTTCCCATGTTGGGCCAGGGTTGGCTCCAACTGTTGTGTCTCTTCTGCCTCAACTGTATTTGAAGGTTCACTTACCGGGCTAGTGATCTCGGTTGGGGAGTCAACCATGCCTTCTACAGTACCATCTGTTAGACAGACACCGTCATGACCTTCAGGATCTTGTTGACTGTCAGCATTTTGTTTGCTGTCAACATATTTATTGTCAACATCTGTGGCATCTGTGTCGATGTTATTGTTGTTAACCGTGAGCTCTGAGTTTTTGTGAAAGATAGTGCTGCACATTGCTCCAGGTAGGTCAATGTTGATAGTGTCATTATCAATGATAACGTCACTCATTGTATCAGGTTGGTCAAGCACTGTAACATTCAAATCTACTAACAAACTACTTACTTCCTCTGTCTCTTCCGAGCATAGAGGTGTTTGGCCATTTTTCTGGGACATTCGTGACACTTTGCATGTCTCGAACTGTTCCGTTCGAGGCGCGGGAGGTGCAGTTCCGAGGCTCGGGGGTTTCTGTTGGGACCACGCATTGTTACATGAGTTTAGGTCCTCATACTTCAATTTCTTTTGAAGTTCACCCACCGGTAGACCTTGGTTTTCACCCACCTGGTTCGTTCGGAACCATTTTGGGTCTCTTAAAGAGTGAACACCTACCTTTTGTGGTTCATCGCTTGTCTCAGACTCTTCAATCTGAGGAGCTCCAGGAGCGGGGCTCCCTTTAAACCATTGTAAGTCACCGTTCCAGCTGGCACCAACATTTCGTTGTTTGTCAGTTTGAAAATCTTGTATATCCTTGCTTGCATCACCCAACCCTTCCAACAACCGACGTATGTTCTCCATCTCCTCTGAAGTCAGAGGGCCTTTGATACGACAGCGTTTATTCTCGCTTTCTATAGGAGAGAGAACCTCTTCTATTTTTAGCGACTGGGATACGACCTTTTGACCTGGGCACACCTCAGAGGGTGTTCTGCTTTGCATGTGAGCCTCAAAAACAGTAACAGCACCCTGTATAATTTCATCCAAAGATGTTACTTCTAATTGACACCAGGTGTACAATGGCAACTTGAATCTAATATCAGAGATTAGATTATTTCTGAAAACAGATTTGAAAAGCGTCTGCTCTTCAAGTCCCGGTTCCATTATGTCGCCTGAATACGCCTTGAAAATCCTGTCAAAGAAATGCAAAGGATGTTCATCTTTTTCCTGCAAGACATTTCGGGCAGCTAAGTAGTCACCACACAATGAGAGAGATTTTCTCTCTGTGCGAGGTGCAGGGGGAGCAGGTCCTCGACTTCGGGGTCCCTCTTCGGATCCTTTGACGTATGAGTCTACTAGAGGCACATACTGTATGAGCCTTGGACGCGCACCTTCTTGAACTTCCATCTTTGTTTTGATTTTTGTGAAAATCAATAAGACAGTTCGTATTTTAATGTGTGCAAATAAATCTTCACTTTTAATGTAGCACTGAGTCAATCAAACTAACCAGCTGTGTGGTATAAGTGTTTCACCGTGTAATAAGTATTTCTATTCATAGGTACCTTCTTTCAGGACTTACCCTTAATGAACTGTAAAAGTTAAATGCAAGCAGTGTTAACTTTAAATATAACTTATTTTTTAACAACAGTTACTAACTAACACAAGCATGATTTTCGTTTTACTTACTCAAAAACTTTTTAAAAGATTTGAAATAAATGCAATATTCACACTAAAATGTTCCCAGGAAGCTGCTCCTGCCTTAAAAAGATGTATTGCAGTTTGGCTAAACTGTTTTGCTGTATTTTGACAGTTATCAGGAGTGAAAATAGGATCTCTTGTTTGTTATTTTAAATATTTTTTTATTTAAAATAAACTGGAGTTTTTGTATGCTCAACATAACATTACAGATGTTTTAAAATAAATGCAGAGGGTTTAGCATCTATTCTGTGTAAATGTTTCTTGTTCTCATACTTTTAACCAGCAGATTGCAGGTTTTTAAAGCTTAAATTACCACAATGTGACTGTAATTACTCATTCTGGCCGCTAAAGAGGCGCTGTTGGCTCTAAGGCCGCGTTGACTACCTTTTAGCATTTAGCCGTAGCTTTAAACTAAATCGGATAAACGTCAACTTTTGGGATGAGTTTTAGCCTGGATGTGACAATCGCCTAAACAAACGTTCATTTAAGAAACGAATCGATTTGTTTAAAATGTTTAGAACAAGTTCTGTGAACTTTTAGATATAAAAAACGATCTTTTTCCTTTTTTTCTCTATCTGGGTCACGTCACTTCCGTTGACGTGTCGTTCGTGTTGCATTTAGGGACGTGCGTGCAGTCGGACGTTTGAGTTCTCGACGTCTAAACGCTCTAAAACCCCTTTAAATATCTCAAAACACCGCGGTTAAACAGTTTCTGACGATATTTTATGCCTAAAAACGAAACAAGCCAGAAAATCTGTCAGAATTGTGTGAACAAAACTGAAAATCGACGATCAAAAGCGTATCACGTGATCACCTTGAACCAACCACAGCATGACAACAGATGTTATGAACGTAGCGTCAGCATATAGCTTATCAAACCTAGACTCTTTTTCAACTCATAAAACGCTAAAATTCACCACAAAAATTCCGTGAACGAATCGTTTCACATCAGAACAGTTTTACCAAGCTGCGCCCAGTAAAAATAGCAAGATAAATGTCGCCAACACGGACTTTTTACCGTATCTGCAGCAACACGTCAGAGCTAACAACTGGACCGGGTCAGAACCAGATCCGACAGCTTCAGACACAAAATGCTATTATTCCTGCTTAAAATGTAACGATACCACTCGACAGCAATTTTCAGATGAACTATGAAGCTCTTATAGGCACAGTTTTGACACGGCGGTCAAACGTAGATGCGCTTTTATCTGTGACACGTCAGCAAAGAGTCCAAACGACTCAGAACCAGAACCACACAGCAACATCAAATTTTAACCCAAAAACTTCAACACACGTTTAAAAGTTGAGTAAAGACAATTCCTCAGCTACAAGTGACATTAACCAGCAGTTTCCTGCAGCTATGACACACTTTCCCAGCCAAAAAACTATCGTTTTCAGAGTCTAAAAACTTGGACAAAATTATGCCAACATTCAAAGTACAGAAATATTAAATATTAAACTTTTCAGAGACCTGTTCACGGGCCACCAATGTAGTAATATAGGAAGGGGTCAGTTTACTGACTTACCTATATTTTAGATGTATAAATTGGCAGGGTTTAGACTGACACAAAAATACATCATTAATTAAACGGGTTCTCTCTTTTTCAGCTTAATACCAATAATTCTATACCTTGACCAGATGTAATTCACAGGAAACGTTAAACTTATGTTGGCACAGCAGGACTGGACCATTTATTTAACATAATTGTAAATTACATCACACATTTGTACATGATTGGTTGATTATTTTTCCTATAATTAACTTCAGCACAGATGAAATATAGGAACAACAGAACAAGTGAAGGATGATATTTTACTCATTGCTGCAGGTACATTAACTTAGTTTCTGGCTTAGGAAGATGAAGGTTTAGGAGGAAGGAAATGGAGGAAAAGAAGTTAAGAGTCAGGGAGTTATCTTGATGTGTTTTAACCAGAAGCATGGCAGTTCTCCGGCCGAACTCGGCTACACGTTGGTACCCTTGGCAAAGCATTTGACGACTTTTACCTCGTGAAGATGGTCAGTCTCCCTCGGTCCAGTTTGGTCAGTTCGTTTACCATTCTCAGCGTCTCCAGACGTGCGCCTTGACTCGAACCGAAAGTAACGGCAGCTCCTGGTGTTGTTTTCAAGATAAGACGTTCCTTAAAGGAATGTCAATAAAAGAGAGCTTTTTCAGCTGTTGAAGATGACTTATAACTTGGCATGTTATAAGTCTTTAACTGAATGACGTGGTCATTAGCGTGTTGACCAGACGATCATCAGTTCTTTGGGGAACCTCATCATGGAATTGAGGTCCTCAGCAAACTCCGTCAGTTCCAGCAACAGCTTAGAACTTTAAGGAAGGATCTCAGATCAGTGACTTGTTGTTTCCCCATTGGTCCAAACGAACCAGTGGGATGAAGGTCACTCGGATATCAGTTTTTAGAACAGAGAAGAAGTTGTTTAGAATGAAGAGAGAGAAACAGATTGACTGGAGCCAGCTTCATAAAACAACTGATTGAAACTGCATTCTAACTTCTAACAAAACTGATCGAGTTCAGTCTGACATATTAATTCACTTTCACCGTTTGATTCATCATATGAAGAAGTGATCATTATTTTGAAATACCATTGGATTTCCAACTTGAATTAAACAGTTTGAATTAAACAGTCTTTGACTTAACAAACATTGAATTCAATAATGCTTATACAAGTAACACAAGGTTATTCATTAACACAAAAATAGAGGAATAAGAGAGTCTCTTATGACTTATTGTGTTTTGATTCAAAATAATGTAATAAAATAGTGTTAATGTCCTTTTTCTGAGAGTATCAGTGAAAAGGTGTCACTGGGACAGTTCAAGTATCAGAACGGGCATGGTCATGTCCACTACACTTGCTTCATGGAACAGATGTCATAATGTTAGAGAAAAACGGTCTGTTGTTTGGCTGAAATCTGGCTGACTGTCACCTCTGTGTCGGTGGATCCTGTCAGGATGCAGGCAGTCTTTTGAGGCGCAGTGAAATGATGCAGAGCTGCATTCTCAGTGCAGTTCAGCCAGGCATGCCCCATAGGTCTCCTGCTGCTCATTTGCGAATCTCATGGAGGCACTCGTGTCCTTGTTGTATTGTGATTTGAAGCCAAACCCTTCTTGTGGCCGTGGGCTGCCTCTGTGGATCATCTGCCGTAATGCAGATGTGTCGCTGTACAAGCACTCGCGAAAGTTGGGCTTACACAGCAAGTACACCACTGGGTTGTAGATGGTAGAGGATTTGGCAAACACAGCTGCTAGAGCAAATGCAGAAGGAGGAACTTGTGTGGCATCACCAAAAGCAGCCCACATGGCAACAACAGCATAAGGGGTCCAGGCACCGAGGAAACCTAAACAGACCGCTATAGACAGCTGTGGAAAGAACACAAGCAAACACTCATCCACTGATACAAAAACTGTGAAAGATAACTAGGTTTCATGCAAGTACAGTTTCAAAGTGTGTGTTGCGCCTGCAGCAGTCTTAAAAATGTATTTCTTATTTTAGATTTCATTCCCACTAATGATGCTACAGATGCATGAGACAACAATAAAGCAAATAATTAACAATTTTGCCCTATCTTTTTCAAATCCCTTTTTACTACAAACCGTGAAATCAGTGCCACTGAGGCGACAGTGATATCCTCTGACCTTCACAATGAGAGCGTGTGCATTAGATGTCTTGGTCTGTGGTGAGACATGCTGCTGAACGGCCTGACGTGACCCCCGCACAGTCAGCAGAATGAAAGCATAGGAAAGGAAGATGACGACGCAAGGCAATGCATAGCAAAAGACAAAAAGGCAGACAATGTAAGACAAAGCTGAAAGCTCATGGTTGGGTGCATGCCAGTCAATGCAGCAGGCTGTGCCATAAGGTTCAGCACTGTAATGCCCCCACTGTGCCAAGGGCCCCAGAGCAAAGACAGACGCGTAGCACCAAACTCCAGCCACCAGGAGGCGGGCATGTGAGAAGGAAAACTTGTTCCCTGAGAGGAGAGACATAAAAAAGAGACTTTCCGTTTATTAGGGTTCCTTCTTTGTTGGTTACTCTGGTCAGCTTTGTGTGAAAAATCTGTTGAGTTATCATCGTCATGCTTGTGTTAACACTCACCATAGTTAGGGAGACAGACTTTAAGGCAGCACACTAAGGAGAGAGCTGTGAGGTTTGTCAAGCTGCAAACGCCAAATAACAGTCCACACATGGCATAGAGCTGGCAGGTGATTTCTCCAAACAGCCACCTACACACAGAGACGGCCAATAGTGAATAAAACAAAGATAAGTCTGCAGCTTGAGAATATACATAGCCTGGTCAAAAAAAAAGTTGCCACCAAAAAAAAAGGTCCCATACTAATATTTTGTTGGACTGCCTTTAGCTTTGATTACGGCATGCATTCACTGTGGCATTGTTGTGATAAGCTTCTGCAATGTCACAAGCTCTATTTCCATCCAGTGTTGCATTAATTTTCACCTCTTGCATTGATGATGGCAGATTCTGACCACTGTGCAAAGCCTTCTCCAACACATCTCAAAGATTCTCAATGGGGTTAAGGTCTGGACTCTGTGGTAGCCAGTCGATGTGTATAAATGATGTCTCATGCTCCCAGAACCACTTTTCGCAATTCGAGCCCGATGAATCCTGGCATTGTCACCTTGGAATATGCCCATACCATTAGGAAGAAAAAATCTATTGATTGAATAACCTGGTCCTTCAGTACAAAGTATATTCAGGTAGTCAGCTGACCTCATTCTTTGATCACATACTGTTACTGAACCTAGACCTGACCAACTGAAGCAATCCCAGATCATAGACTGCCCCCACAGGCTTGTACAGTAGGCCATATTTTTTTCCATCCACATTTCTTCCTCAAAGCAGGGGCGGATCTAGAAAAATATCTATGGGGTGGCAAGAGGGTGGCAAGGATGTTTCAGGGGGTGGCAACATCCTCCCCCTCCACACACAAACACACACACATACATATACTGTATATATATATATATATATATACAGTATACAGGTAGTCCTCGACTTACGACGCCCCCGACTTACGACGTTTCGGACTTACGAACGCATCTCATTATAAAAAATAAAAAACTTTTTTTTTAAATAATAAATAAATAAATGTACAGTACTGTACAGTAACCAAGCACTTAGCCTATCCTAACACAGTTAAAGCTTCAGTATGTAACTTATTTTTCAAACATATTTCTTCACTCTGCCACTATCTCCTGATATATTGATGTTTGACAGGTAATATCTGAAAAAAACTATAGTCCTCTGGCATCTCCCGGTGGTAATAAAAGCATTTATAAAAACCAGAGCGCCCCGCGGTTAACCAGCCAATAAAAACAGCCAGGCAATAAAAACAGAGTTTCTCACTTCTCACCCCCCAACCCACGCCCCCGCCTGTCAGCGCGCAGCGGCTGCGCAGGTTCTCATTGAAATAATTGCAAAGCGATGCAAAACTGTTTTGTATGTGACACAAATGTATTAAATCCCCCTTCTTTATCCCTGCTCTGGACTTTTCTTTTGTTTTTTTGCCAAAAGTCAAGTGATCGCTTCTTCCTCCAGACCTCCACTGACAGAAATTAGCAAGTGGATTAATTTGTCACGAGCAAATTAAATCATGTCCAACGTGGCTGCGTGAAGCTCTGCAGATTTCAGGGTGTTTTTGTTTTGCTGGACCAGTGCTACATGTTTTTATTTAATTTTTTAGAACGTTTTATTAACATATAATCACAGAACTTTGCAGCGGCTGAGACGGGACGTAGTGGAGGCGGAGCATTCCAGGCTGCAGCGCGAGCGAGGTGGAGCAGAGCCATATATTGCTCTGAGTGAGGAGGGACCAGAAACGTGTCTCTGTTCAAAATGTTTCTAAGTGCCAGCGTGTTCAAAAACTACATACTGTATTGCAGCTTTAAGGAGTGAGTTGAATTGTCTCCCTCCTCCCTAGCAGGCTCCATTCACATAAAGGGAGCTAGCTCCCTTTGTGTGAAAGGGAGACAATTCAACTCACTCCTTCATCTTTAAAAACTGTGTTATGATAGGCTAAGTGCTTGGTAACTATACAGTACTGTACATCTATGTATTTATTTAAAAAAAAATTGTATGTGATCCTACTTACGAATTTTCGACTTACGATCGGCCCGTAGGTACGGAACTCATTCGTAAGTCGGGGACTACCTGTATATATAAATAAAATGATGCAATGTAAAGGGAGAGACATGAAACAGCCAAAGTACAGGCAGCAGAAATACAGGTGTGTTCATTCCTCTTTTCATTTCATTTCTCACTTCCTGCCACTCAGTCAGAACTTGACGTCTTGAGTCAGTTGTACATTGTGCTTCTTCTTCTTTAAATTTATTGGCAGTTGGCAAGAAAGTTAGGTGAGCATTACCGCCACCAACTGGTAAGGAGTGTGGACCATATGACTACATTGTGTTGCATTCAATGTTGTTGGAAAAAAGATGTTCACGTTCGTAATGTTCAGCTGGGGTGGCAATCAGGGTGGCAATGCTCTCTGTTGGGGTGGCAACTGCCACCCCATGCCACCCCAGTAGATCCGCCCCTGCTCAAAGACGATGGGTCCCCACTATCCTTCCAGTTTTTAATGTGTTGGATAGTTCTTAACCCAATTTTAGTATTTTCTGCAATCTCCTTAGATGTTTTCTCTGCTTGATGCCAATGATTTGACCCTTCTCAAACAGACTGACATCTTTTCCACGACCACGCGATATGTCTTTCCACATGGTTGTTGAAGAAATGAGAAGCAACTCATTGCACCACCCAAGTAACAGAAGAACGTTCTGAGAACGTTCTGAGAACGTTATTTTTAGGTTACGGGAACGTTCCCTCCTAACGTTCTGAGAACGTTCTGGTGTGGAGTTTTCTCGTGGTTCTCAGAACGTTAGGTAGAACGTTCTGAGAACGTTCTCAGAACGTTCTGAGAACGTTCTCAGAACGTTAGGTGAAAACGTTCTGAGAACGTTAGGTGAGAACGTTAGGTAAGAACGTTCTGAGAACGTTCTGAGAACGTTATTTTTAGGTTACGGGAACGTTCCCTCCTAACGTTCTGAGAACGTTCTGGTGTGGAGTTTTCTCGTGTTCTGCTAGAACTTTCTTAGAACATTCCATAAATTATTTTTATTATTATTATTATAATAATAATATGGATTCATACATTTTAGTGCAAATTATGAACAATCAAAATAGATTCAAAGTTATTTATTCATCTACTGAACAATGTTTTTAACCTCCCAGAGAGAACAATTGCAAACAAACAAAAGTACACTTGTTGGTGCTAAATAACTTGTTGCCAGCTGAAAGATAATCGACCATGCAGTAATTATCCAAAAGGAGGCTCGTACCTATGCTTAGTTAAATCCAGTTGGCGATTTTTATTTTTTTGGGCTAGGCAGTGTAGTTTTTTATTATTCTGCATACATTTTGGGGTAACATTGATTGATAGTGGTGTACCAATGCAAATATTCATACCAAAAATGTTCAGCCCTGACCTTTCAGACTGATACACGCATACCCAACAAAGCAAAGATCACGTTTGCTATTCTGTAAATGGCAAAACCTTTTTGAAACAATGTAGAACTGCAAGCCGGATTCCAAAAAAGTTGGGACACTAAACAAATTGTGAATAAAAACTGAATGCAATGATGTGGAGGTGCCAACATCTAATATTTTATTCAGAATAGAACACAAATCACAGATCAAAAGTTTAAACTGAGAGAATGTATCATTTTAAGGGAAAAATATGTTGTTTAAAAATTTCATGGTGTCAACAAATCCAAAAAAGGTTGGGACAAGTCCATTTTTACCACTGTGTGGCATCCCCGCTTCTTCTTACAACACTCAACAGACGTCTGGGGACCGAGGAGCCCAGTTTCTCAAGTTTAGAAATAAGAATGCTCTCCATGTCTAAAACAGGCCTCCAACTGTTCAATCATCTTGGGCCTTCTTTGTCGCACCTTCCTCTTTATAATGCGCCTAATGTTCTCTATAGGTGAAAGATCTGGAATGCAGGTTGGCCATTTCAGTACCCGGATCCTTCTCCTACGTAGCCATGATGTTGTGATTGCTGCAGAATGTGGTCTGGCATTATCTTGTTGAAAAATGCAGGGTCTTCCCTGAAAGAGATGACGTCTAGATGGGAGCATATGTTGTTCTAGAACCTGAACATAGTTCTCTGCATTAATGGTGCCTTTCCAGACATGCAAGCTGCCCATGCCACAAGCGCTCATGCAACCCCATACCATCAGTGATGCAGGCTTCTGAACAGAGCGTTGATAACAACTTGGGCTATCCTTGTCCTCTCTGGTCCGGATGACATGGCGTCCCAGTGTTCCATAAAGAACTTCAAATCGTGACTCATCTGACCACAGAACAGTCTTCCATTTTGCCACACTCCATTTTAAATGACCCCTGGCCCAGTGCAAACGTCTGAGCTTGTGGAGCTTGCTTAGAAATGGCTTCCTCTTTGTACTGTAGAGTTTCAGCTGCAACGGTGGATGGCACGGTGGATTGTGTTCACTGACTATGCTTTCTGGAAGTATTCCTGAGCCCATTCTGTTATTTCCTTGACAGTGGCATTCCTATTTGAGGTGCAGTGATGTTTAAAGCTCCCCTGACATCATCTTTGAACTTTCCATAAAATGGTACAACATATATATATTTTAAGATTGAACTATGATCGTTTTTGCTAAAACAATGTTAAATGAATGAAAATTCCTCTCAAAAATAGTTTAAAATTAGCACCGTTTTTTTACACGGTAAATCCGGATTTTTCCGGTCACGTGACTGTGACGTCAGATCCAGATGCCTGCTCCAACGCGCATTGAGAAACAATGGCAGAGAATGCTGACGCATCAGACGAATTTAGCAATTTAAAAGTTGATATTTTAGCGATTTGGCTTCAGTTCGTGAAGCAGAAGTTATTTTGAGTGATCAACAAGAAACAGCAGGGTTTATTTTGTCCGTGCTGCAGCTTTTTTCAGGAGAGGTTTCACATTCATGAAGTGAGCAGCAGGTGTAAGCAACGCTATCGTGATAACTCTTACAGAGCACTGAAACTTCCTTTTGACTTCTTCAGTTGTTAATCGTCAATCATTACATTTAAAAAGAAATGTATATCAAATACTGTCAAAATAACATATATTGATGTCATAGCTGATCATCAGGGTGTGTGTGTGTGTTTGTTTTGTGATCAGGCAGTCAGATATTAACATTTATGTAAAATGTATATATATATATATATATATATATATATATATATATATATATATATATATATAACAAAGCCACATTTTTCTGTTTTTCTGGGTGAAGGCAGGGGACCCCACCAGACAGGTCTCTAGTACATCACACACACCCAGGACAGGGGCCTCATGTACAAAGACTTGCGTGGATTTCTTACTGAAACGTGACGTACGGTCAAATCCAGAAAACTGCGTACGCACAAAAAAATCCATATGTATCAAACCGTGCGTACGCCTGAATCCACTGCACATTCCTTTTGTACATCACAATTAACGTGGAACTGAGCGCACGTGAGACACCTCCCCTGACACGCCTTCATTTACATATGTTAAACAGATGCAAATTACTTCCTGCATGTGTGAAGGACATGTTTGTTTGATCCCTGCGCGATCAGAAATAATTTCTAGATTCAGGAAAATAATGAATTTAATATAATATGAGTGAGGAAAAAAATCCTAAGTAAGAATAGTAATAAAATGTGTTTATCACGCAAAGAACGAGTGATTGTGTGCCGGTATTTGTGTGTGCGCGCACCCTGCTTTGGTGCGCAACCGGCTCATCCATCCATCCTGAGTGAAAATATTAACTTTGCGCACGAGTTTATTACCATAATTACTGTAAACACAGAGGAACTTACTTGGATGTTTGGTAGAACATGATCTTTGTTTATTTAATACTGTAGCTGATATGAAGAAATGAGTCTGTGCGCCTCAGTGGAGAGTTTTCATGACATGACGTGATGTTGGAGTCTCCATAAAGGCTGCGCGCGCCACAGACTTTGTGCGCATCTGTTTGTCTGTGAAGCCTTTACTCTCCTACAAGTTATATATGGTGTACTTTCACGTGTCATTTTGGAGAAATCTACAATAAACGCAGATTATGAAACACCTCCACTGCCGTGTAACACCGGCGAGGGTGCGCGCACTCCAAAGCGCGACCATAACTCAGCCTTTTGAATCATATGGATGAGACCATTCTATTGGACATGATGCGGCTTTGTGTGGACTGGACTGGCACAGTCCCGATCGTTCTGCCAGCTCCCTCTGGAAAGCTCGTGGAACAGTTTGATCGCTGCTTCTGCACGTGCACGCGTGATGCACGGTTCCTGTGTTGCGCCCCAGAGCGCAGCAGTGCCAAACTGAAAAAGGATTATTCCTGAAAACGGCTGATAAGCCATATCCTAGATCAGAAAATTATATCTGTTTGCTCTGCGTGTTACACTATTTATTACATCCTCCAGTAAGGCTGAATCCGTTCCTGTTAAATTTATTTTTTTTGCACAACTTTGCGCGTCCTTTATTTAACTGCGTCCATGTGGATGTAATAATTGTTAATCGTGTCTGGTGTGAACAATAATCATTTTCACATCATGAACAGTTAATAATAATAATAATAATGATGAATTCAATTTATAACGCACTTTTCATTAATGAAAATCTCAAAGTGCTACAAGGTGCAACAGAATTAAATGTCAATAAAACAAATAATAAAACAATTAAAATCAACAACAGTATCAGCTAAGATCAAAAGTAGAATCATGAGGAGGTAGAGTATGCTCGGTTGAAAAGAAAGGTCTTCAAGCTGCTCTTAAAGTCAACCACAGACTGTGGGGCTTCAGTTTCTCAGAATCACCTGTAAGTGTCGCCAAAGGAACAAAAACCACAGAAACGTGCGTACGCCAGCCCTGGAGCTGGCGTGGGAATGCGAACATTTCCACGTTCAGTTCTGTTTTGATACATACGGAGTTTTGCGTGGATAGTGACGTACGCACGTTTTTTGTGCGTACGCACCGTTGATACATGAGGCCCCAGGTCTCCATTCCAGACGTCTCAGCTGCATATTTTGGACAAAACAGGACGGATGAACAAACGGATAGATGAAGATGCATCTAAACTTGTTTTTGGTGTAAATAAATTTAAATTTACAATAAATAATATAGAATGCTTAATTGTTGATGGATAAAAATACACAAATAAAAACTAGTCAAAAATATAAAAGCATTTGGCACAATCTGCAGCTTAAATAATATTTCATACAAATATAAACCTTTACCCATTTTAATAACAACTGAAGAAGTCAAAAGGAAGCTGGCTTTTTATTGTTTTATTGTTTGACATCAGGACTGGAGCATCCTCATCTTCCACCCTGTCATCTCCATCTTCACTCACTGCCCTTTCTGCCTGCCTGGAGGCAATTAGGGCATGGATAAATCAGAACTTTCTTCAATTAAATTGCTCCAAGACTGAGGCCATACTGATTGGCACCCCTCACCAGGTACAAACATCTCCTATAACAACACTTTCCTTTTCTGGACAAAACATCCCCCTCTCCACCTCTGTTACTAATCTTGGAATAAAAATGGACTCCAATCTTACATTTGAGAATCACATTAAGCTTCTGTTTAAAACTTGCTTCTTCCATCTTCGAAACATCTCCAGACTTCGCCCATCCCTAACTTTTTCCGATGCTGAGAAGCTCGTCCATGCTTTTGTCTCCTCCAGGCTCGACTACTGCAACTCCCTGTTTATTGGAATCCCTGCCAAAAACCTACAAAAACTTCAATATATTCAAAACAGTGCAGCAAGGATCTTGTTGAGAGTTCGTAAATTTGAACATATTACGCCCATTCTCCATAACCTTCATTGGCTTCCTGTCGCCTACAGAATTCAGTACAAAACTGCTCTCATTACACATCAATGCTTACATGGAGCTTCACCAGATTATCTGAAGGATATTCTTATTCCATACTCATCCACCCGGTCGCTGCGGTCACAGAACAGTAATCTCCTTCACGTTCCGAGAACCAAATTAAGGACCATGGGAGACCGGGCTTTCAGTGTGGCTGCCCCCCGCCTGTGGAACTCTCTTCCTGACTGTCTGAGAGCCCCACAGTCTGTGGTTGACTTTAAGAGCGGCTTGAAGACCTTTCTTTTCAACCGAGCATACTCTACCTCCTCATGATTCTACTTTTGATCTTAGTTGATATTGTTATTGATTTTACTTGTTTTATTACTTGTTTTATTGACATTTAATTCTGTTGCACCTTGTAGCACTTTGAGATTTTCATTAATGAAAAGTGCGTTATAAATTGAATTCATTATTATTATTATTATTTGACGTATAAACTACTGTTTTTATATTTATTTATATATAGTGAACATGTAACCATGCAACGTACAACAGTGGAAATATGAATGGTGTTTTTCAGAACGTATGTTTGAATAAACTTCTAAAATAAACCAGATAATTTAAAAAGGACTCATGTTTTTAGACTATAAATTAATGTTGAATGATTATTAGATAAATTAATACTGTATTACCGTTTCAGTGCTCTGTAAGAGTTATCACGATAGCGTTGCTGACACCTGCTGCTCACTTCATGAATGTGAAACCTCTCCGGAAAAATGCTGCAGCACGGACAAAATAAACCCTGCTG
>JBBPBX010034710.1:0-32465 GCA_038048925.1 Garcialebias charrua
ACTCAAGACTTGAACTACAGAACGAAACAAAAGACTGGAACTAAAAACTAGAACTAAAGACTGGAACTAAAGACAGAAACTAAAGAATGGAACTAAAGACTGGAACTAAAGACTGGAACTAAAGACAGAAACTAAAGAATGGAACTAAAGACTGGAACTAAAGAATGGAACTAAAGACTAGAACTAAATACTAGAACTAAAGACAGCAACAAAAGACTGGAACTAAAGACTAGAACAAAAGAATGGAACTAAAAACAAAAACTAAATACTAGAACTAACGACTAGAACTAAAGACTGGACCTAAAGACAGCAACTAAATACTGGAACTAAAGACTGGAACTAAAGACAGAAACTAAAGAATGGAACTAAAGACTAGAAAATATAGAACTAAAGACAGCAACTAAAGACTGGAACTAAAGACTAGAAGTAAAGACAGCAAATAAAGAATGGAACTAAAAACTAGAACTAAAGACTGGAATTAAAGACTAGAACTAAAGACTGGAACTAAAGACTGGAACTAAAGACTGGAACTAAAGACTGGAACTAAAGACTAGAACTAAAGACAGCAATTAAAGACTGGAACTAAAGACAGAAACTAAAGAATGGAACTAAAGACTATAACTAAATACTAGAACTAAAGACAGCAACTAAAGACTGGAACTAAAGACTAGAACTAAATACTAGAACTAAAGACAGCAACTAAAGACTAGAACTAAATACTAGAACTAAAGACAGCAACTAAAGACTGGAACTAAAGACTAGAACTAAATACTAGAACTAAAGACAGCAACTAAAGACTGGAACTAAAGACTAGAACTAAAGACAGCAATTAAAGACTGGAACTAAAGACTAGAACTAAAGACTGGAATTAAAGACTAGAACTAAAGACTGGAATCAAAAACTAGAACTAAAGACTGGAACTAAAGACTAGAACTAAAGATTGAAATTAAAAACTAGAACTAAAGACTGGAACTAAAGACAGCAACTAAAAACTAGAACTAAAGACTAGAACTAAAGACAGCAACTAAAAACTAGAACTAAAGACTGGAACTAAAGACTGGAACTAAAAACTAGAACTAAAGACTAGAACTAAAGACTAGAACTAAAGTCAGCAACTAAAGACTGGAACTAAAGACTAGAACTAAAGACTGGAATTAAAGACTAGAACTAAAGACAGCAACTAAAGACTAGAACTAAAGACTGGAATTAAAGACTAGAACTAAAGACTGGAATTAAAGACTAGAACTAAAGACTGGAATTAAAAACTAGAACTAAAGACTGGAACTAAAGACTGGAATTAAAAACTAGAACTAAAGACTAGAACTAAAGACAGCAATTAAAGACTGGAACTAAAGACAGAAACTAAAGAATGGAACTAAATACTAGAACTAAATACTAGAACTAAAGACAGAAACTAAAGACTGGAACTAAAGACTAGAACTAAAGACAGCAATTATAGACTGGAACTAAAGACTAGAACTAAAGACTGGAATTAAAGATTAGAACTAAAGACTGGAATTAAAAACTAGAATTAAAGATTGGAAATAAAGACAGCAATTAAAGACTGGAACTAAAGAATGGAATTAAAAACTAGAACTAAAGACTAGAACTAAAGACTAGAACTAAAGACAGCAATTAAAGACTGGAACTAATGACAGAAACTAAAGAATGGAACTAAATACTAGAACTAAATACTAGAACTAAAGACAGCAACTAAAGACTGGAACTAAAGACTAGAACTAAAGACAGCAACTAAAGACTGGAACTAAAGACTAGAACTAAAGACTGGAATTAAAGACTAGAACTAAAGACTGGAATTAAAAACTAGAACTAAAGACTGGAACTAAAGACTGGAACTAAAAACTAGAACTAAAGACTAGAACTAAAGACTAGAACTAAAGTCAGCAACTAAAGACTGGAACTAAAGACTAGAACTAAAGACTGGAATTAAAGACTAGAACTAAAGACAGCAACTAAAGACTGGAACTAAAGACTAGAACTAAAGACTGGAATTAAAGACTAGAACTAAAGACTGGAATTAAAAACTAGAACTAAAGACGGGAACTAAAAACTGGAACAAAAACTAGAACTATAGACTGGAACTAAAGACTGGAACTAAAGACTGCAACTAAAAACTAGAACTAAAGACAGCAACTAAAGACTGGAACTAAAGACTGGAACTAAAAACTAGAACTAAAGACAGCAACTAAAGACAGCAACTAAAGACTGGAACTAAAGACTGGAACTAAAGACTAGAACTAAAGACTGGAATTAAAGACTGGAACTAAAGACTGGAACTAAAGACTAGAACTAAAGACTGGAATTAAAGACTGGAACTAAAGACTGGACCTAAAGACTGGAACTAAAAACTAGAACTAAAGACTGGAACTAAAGACTGCAACTAAAAACTAGAACTAAAGACAGCAACTAAAGACAGCAACTAAAGACTGGAACTAAAGACTAGAACTAAAGACTGGAATTAAAGACTAGAACTAAAGACTGGAATTAAAAACTAGAACTAAAGACTGGAACTAAAGACTGGAACTAAAAACTAGAACTAAAGACTAGAACTAAAGACTAGAACTAAAGTCAGCAACTAAAGACTGGAACTAAAGACTAGAACTAAAGACTGGAATTAAAGACTAGAACTAAAGACAGCAACTAAAGACTGGAACTAAAGACTAGAACTAAAGACTGGAATTAAAGACTAGAACTAAAGACTGGAATTAAAGACTAGAACTAAAGACTGGAATTAAAAACTAGAACTAAAGACTGGAACTAAAGACTGGAACAAAAACTAGAACTATAGACTGGAACTAAAGACTGGAACTAAAGACTGCAACTAAAAACTAGAACTAAAGACAGCAACTAAAGACTGGAACTAAAGACTGGAACTAAAAACTAGAACTAAAGACAGCAACTAAAGACAGCAACTAAAGACTGGAACTAAAGACTAGAACTAAAGACTGGAATTAAAGACTGGAACTAAAGACTGGAACTGAAGACTAGAACTAAAGACTGGAATTAAAGACTGGAACTAAAGACTGGAACTAAAGACTGGAACTGAAGACTAGAACTAAAGACTGGAATTAAAGACTGGAACTAAAGACTGGAACTAAAGACTGGAACTAAAAACTAGAACTAAAGACTGGAACTAAAGACTGCAACTAAAAACTAGAACTAAAGACAGCAAATAAAGACAGCAACTAAAGACTGGAACTAAAGACTAGAACTAAAGACTGGAATTAAAGACTGGAACTAAAGACTGGAACTAAAGACTGGAACTAAAAACTAGAACTAAAGACTGGAACTAAAGACTGGAACTAAAGACTGGAACTAAAAACTAGAACTAAAGACAGCAACTAAAGACAGCAATTAAAGACTGGAACTAAAGACTGGAATTAAAGACTAGAACTAAAGACAGCAACTAAAGACTGGAACTAAAGACTGGAACTAAAAACTAGAACTAAAGACTAGAACTAAAGTCAGCAACTAAAGACTGGAACTAAAGACTAGAACTAAAGACTGGAATTAAAGACTAGAACTAAAGACAGCAACTAAAGACTGGAACTAAAGACTAGAACTAAAGACTGGAATTAAAGACTAGAACTAAAGACTGGAATTAAAGACTAGAACTAAAGACTGGAATTAAAAACTAGAACTAAAGACTGGAACTAAAGACTGGAACAAAAACTAGAACTATAGACTGGAACTAAAGACTGGAACTAAAGACTGCAACTAAAAACTAGAACTAAAGACAGCAACTAAAGACTGGAACTAAAGACTGGAACTAAAAACTAGAACTAAAGACAGCAACTAAAGACTGGAACTAAAGACTAGAACTAAAGACTGGAATTAAAGACTGGAAATAAAGACTGGAACTAAAGACTAGAACTAAAGACTGGAATTAAAGACTGGAACTAAAGACTGGACCTAAAGACTGGAACTAAAAACTAGAACTAAAGACTGGAACTAAAGACTGCAACTAAAAACTAGAACTAAAGACAGCAACTAAAGACAGCAACTAAAGACTGGAACTAAAGACTAGAACTAAAGACTGGAATTAAAGACTGGAACTAAAGACTGGAACTAAAGACTGGAACTAAAAACTAGAACTAAAGACTGGAACTAAAGACTGGAACTAAAGACTGAACTAAAAACTAGAACTAAAGACAGCAACTAAAGACAGCAACTAAAGACTGGAACTAAAAACTAGAACTAAAGACTGGAACTAAAGACTGGAACTAAAGACTGGAATTAAAAACTAGAACTAAAGATTGGAACTAAAGGCAGCAACTAAAAACTAGAACTAAAGACTGGAACTAAAGACTAGAACTAAATACAGCAATTAAAGATTGGAACTAAAAACTAGAACTAAAGACTGGAACTAAAGACAGCAACTAAAAACTAGAACTAAAGACTGGAACTAAAGACTAGAACTAAAGACAGCAACTAAAGACTGGAACTAAAGACTAGAAGTAAAGACTGGAATTAAAGACTAGAACTAAAGACTGGAATTAAAAACTAGAACTAAAGACTGGAACTAAAGACTGGAACTAAAGACTGCAACTAAAGACTGCAACTAAAAACTAGAACTAAAGACTAGAACTAAAAACTAGAACTAAAGACTGGAACTAAATACTGGAACTAAAAACTAGAACTAAAGACTGGAACTAAAGACTGCAACTAAATACTAGAACTAAAGACAGAACTAAAGACTGGAACTAAAGACAGCAACTAAAGACTGGAACTAAAGACTAGAACTAACTAACTTTATTGTAACTTTAATGTAACTTTAATGTAACTTCAATGTAGTTTCAACCTCCTCGGACCTGGCATCCACATATGCAAGAGTTAGGGTCTTAGGTGTTTAATGACTTTACTTTAAGCTTCATATAAGTTTAAAGGTTCAGTATTCAGCTTTTTAAGACGCTGGCACTTAGAAACATTTTGAACAGAGACACGTTTCTGGTCCCTCCTCACTCAGAGCCATATATGACTCAGCTCCACCTCGCTCGCGCTGCAGCCTGGAATGCTCCGCCTCCTCTACATGTCCCGTTTCAGCGCTGCAAAGTTCTGTGATTATATGTTAATAAAACCTTCTAAAAATAAAATAAAAACATGGACCACTGGTCCAGCAAAACAAAAACACCCTGAAACCTGCAGAGCTTCACACAGCCACGTTGGACATGATTTAATTCGCTCGTGACAAATTGATCCACTTCCTCATTTCTGTCAGTGCAGGTCTGGAGGGGAGGAAGCGATCACTTGACTTTTGGCAAAAAAAACAAAATAAAAGTTCAGAGCAGGGATGAAGAAGGGATATTTAATACATTTGTGTCACATACAAAACAGTTTTGCATCGCTTTGAAATTATTTCAACAAGAACCTGCGGGGCTCGCTGCAGGCTGACAGGCGGGGGCGTGGGTTGGGGAGGGGGGCGTAGGTTAGGGGGTGAAAAGTAAGAAGCTCTGTTTTTATTGGCTGGTTAACCGCGGGGCGCTCTTGGCTTTTTATAAATGCTTTTATTACCACCGGGAGACGCCAGAGGACTATAGTTTTTTTGAGAGATTACATGTCAAAGATCAATGTATCAGGAGATAAGGGCAGAGTGAAGAAATATGTTTAAAAAATAAACTACATACCCCAGCTTTAATGTAGCATTGTTCTAACTTTGCTGTTTCTAGTTTCTTTGTGGCCAGTGGTTCCTGCAGGTTTATGGGGTTTTATGGTGTAGTGGCATCGCTTCCGACTTGGGACCCGAAGGACGCGGGTTCGCACCCCGGCCACTCATGAACATGAGGAGGAAGTGGTTAAACGGTTGTTTGGTTTTGTTACGTTCTGCCTTCACTCGTCAGTCTGAACAAGTGAAGCTGTTTGTGGTTTTATTATCTGAGGAACGTCAGCAATGAGAACCCTTCGGCTGAAACGGACCATGATCAGCTTCACATGTGCAGCTGTGTGTCTGTGGACAGCTGTTTCTGAGGGGCATGTCCTCAACCTGTAATCCTGTCAACAGTAAAATAATATAGTCCCATAACGGTCAAATAATCCTGTTTAAATGCAGATGTTTTCCATCCAGCAGTGGAGACCGTCCATCTGGACTGTGTAAGGTCGTCCAGTGTCCCAGACAAATTTATCATTTTCTGCCTTTTTGTTGTAAATGTGTTTTTTGTCATTTGTTCATGTTGTGGGTTCAGATCGTTTGGTTTTCTAACCGCTGATTCAAGTTGTTTGTTTTGGGTCATTTTTGTCACGTTTCTGCCCCCTCATGCCATAGTTCCTGCTTTAATATTGTTCGTGCCCTCATGTTTTATTTCCTGCCTCCAGCTCCAGCTCTGCTCCTGCCACCTCTCACCACGCCCACGCTGCTCCTCCACAACAATCAGCCCTGATTCTATGCACCTGTTCAGCTCTTTATTTAAGCTTCTAATACTCACTCACCATTTGCCAGATTATGGAAAACCTTATGTTAGTAGATGTCCAGCGTCCATGCCATAGCCTTGCCCGTCTCTCCTGGTCTGACCCCACGCCTTTCTTCTGGTTTACTTGTCTTGCCTGTTCTGGACTCAGTACTGATTCTGTTTGATTATCACAACTACGCCTTTTGGATCACCGTTCATATTTAGATTCAGCTCTCTGCCCAACGGTTCTCGACCCAAGCCTGCCTTACTGGACCTCGCCCCTGGACCGTCCCTAAAACTGTACTCTGCATTATCGCTATCTGCTGCTTCTTGCTCACAGCCCATGACGTCAACTTCCTCTATCATCTCAAGGATCCCATCTCTGGCTCGACTGAAGGTTAGTGACTCTCAATATTATGCCCTCTGAACCTTCAGTCCTGCCAAGTTCACCAGCTCTCCTATCTCTACAGATTTGACCCAGACCTCCACCCGAACCAGACCTCCACCCGAACCAGACCTCCACCCGAACCAGACCTCCACCCGAACCAGACCTCCACCAGAACCAGACCTCCACCAGAACCAAACCTCCACCAGCAGCGATTTTATCAATAAATCATTTTAACCATTCCTGGTGTTCTGTGTCGTGCACAGATCCTAAAACACAATCTTGTCAATTTTGTTGTCTAACAGCAATAAAAATTATAAACACGTAAAATAAATACCAACATGAAAACAAGTACATCAACAATCGTATAATTTCTTAATGACTGCTGTAGTCATGGTTGTTTTGTCTCATGTAGCCGTTTTCTTCGTTTTAGTCTTCAGTAACTCTCAGCGAGTCACTTTGTTTGAGTCAGACTAAGTCCAGGTGTGTTCTCACCTGTTCCTGCAGGAGGAGGCCAAACCCCGCCCCTCTGTGACCGAACTCGCAGGTAGATTTAAAGATTCGACTCCTGCACTGAAAAACAAATCCGTGAGTCCAAAGAGAAGAAAAAACTAATGTTTTCACAATTTCCCTCTAAAACCAGTGTTGCACTGATGTTTGGTTGTTGTTGTTGTTTACCAGGACAAAGCTGTCAGACGACGTCCACCACGGACCTTACAGCTTCCAAAAACCTGTGAAGGCGATCAGGAGGTAAAACATCGGCTAAAAGTTGTTACAAACTAAAACTTTTTCTGAAGCCGAGGGCGCTGAGCTGTTATAGCTAAAAGGAACAGAACACCAGCTAAAGGCTCCAAGTAGCAAAAAGATCAGCCGCAGGCTAGCCGAGGAGCAAACAGGAAGCAGCTTTTAAAGAGAATATTTCAGAACTTCAGGCATTTCTATGGCAGATGTTTGTAAATAAAGTTGAATATTAAAAGTTTAAAAGTCATAAAAATAGTCACAGCAACCAATTGCTGAAGGAGCCAAACAGTAAACACAAACAGAAATATGAGGAAAACACAACAAACGTGAGACTCAAACGATTGGACGTGAAGCAAACTAACAAACTTTTAAACTACAGAAACATAAATAAATTATTAACCCTCAGAGGCCTCACATTTTATTTTAGTTTGACTTGTTTTTGTTGCTGTTGTCCAAAAACAACTCTTTCTAACAAAATCTTTCTGAAATTGTTTAGTATTTTGTCAGAAATGTTTCTAACGCTCTGTAAACTCACGAAAATGTTGCCTCTCTTGTCTGAACCGCTCTAGTCGGAGCCGCAATACTCGGAGCCGCTCTAGTCAGAGCTGCTCTAGTTGGAGCCGCTCTAGTCTAAGTCGCTCTAGTCAGAGCTGCTCTAGATGGAGCTGCTCTAGACGGAGCGGCTCTAGTCAGAGATGCTCTAGTCTGAGTCGCTCTAGTTGGAGCCTCTCTAGTCAGAGCCTCTCTAGTCGGAGCCGCTCTAGTCGGAGCCGCTCTAGTCAGAGCCGCTCTAGTCGGAGCCTCTTTAGACAGAGCCTCTCTAGACAGAGCTGCTCTAGTCTAAGCTGCTGTAGTCCGTGTCGCTCTATCCAGAGCCGCGGAGCCGCTCTAGTCGGAACATCTCTAATCGGAGCCGCTCTAGTCTGAGTCGCTCTAGTCTGAGCCGCTCTAGTCTGAGTCGCTCTAGTCGGAGCTGCTCTTGTCAGAGCCGCTCTTGTTGGAGCTTCTCTAGTCGGAGCCTCTCTAGTCGTAGCCGCTCAAGTCGTAGCCGCTCTAGTCGTAGCCTCTCTAGATGGAGCCGCTCTAGTCGGAGCTTCTCTAGTCAGAGCCGCTCTAGTTTGAGCCTCTCTAGTCTAAGCCTCTCTAGTCTGAGCCACCCTAGTCGGAGCTGCTCTAGTCAGAGCCGTTCTAGTCGGAGCCGCTCTAGTCGGAGCCGCTCTAGTCGGAGCTGCTCTAGTCAGAGCCTCTCTAGTCAGAGCCTCTCTAGTTGGAGTTGCTCTAGTCTGAGTCTAGTCTGAACCGCTCTAGTCTGAACCACTCTAGATGGTAAATGGTAAATTGAGCTTATTTATATAGCGCCTTCCAGCCCCCTCTGAGGAGCCCCAAAGCGCTTT
Source organism: Garcialebias charrua (assembly GCA_038048925.1). Classification (NCBI taxonomy): domain Eukaryota; kingdom Metazoa; phylum Chordata; class Actinopteri; order Cyprinodontiformes; family Rivulidae; genus Garcialebias; species Garcialebias charrua. The sequence continues at coordinate 8,925 of JBBPBX010034710.1, forward strand.
ACAATACGAGCCATCTACCCATTCATACACCGTTAGTGGTAGCCTGCCTTGTAGGGCGCTATCCAGACCTATCGGGAGCAACTCGGGGTTAAGTGTCTTGCCCAGGGACACAACGACACATGGTGGGCGGATGCGGGACTCGAACCACCGACCTTCCGATTGGAGGTCGACTGCCATTACCACTGTGCCACGGTCGCCCCACTCTAGTCAGAGACGCTCTAGTCGGAGCCTCTCTAGTCAGAGCCGCTCTAGTCTGAGCCACTCTAGTCAGAGCCTCTCTACTCTGAGTCACTCTAGTTTGAGCCACTCTAGTCGGAGCCACCCTAGTCGGAGCCGCTCTAGTCTGAGTCGCTCTAGTCAGAGCCGCTCTTGTCGGGGTTGCTCTAGTCGGAGCCTCTCTAGTCGGTGCCGCTCTAGTCGGATCCGCTCTAGTCGGATCCGCTCTAGACGGAGCCTTTCTAGTCAGAGCCTCTCTTAGCAGAGCCGCTCTAGTCGAAGCTGCTCTAGTCAGAGCCGCTCTTGTTGGGGTTGCTCTAGTCAGAGCCTCTCTAGTCTGAGCCTCTCCTGGCAGAGCCGCTCTAGTCGGAGCCGCTTTAGTTGGAGCCGCTCTAGTCTAAGTCGCTCTAGTCTGAACCACTCTAGTCAGAGCCCCTCTAGTCGGAGCCTCTCTAGTGGAGCCGCTCTAGTCTGAGCCACTCTAGTTGGAGCCTCTCTCCTCTGAGTTGCTCTAGTCTGAGCCGCTCTAGTCGGAGTCGCTCTAGTCTGAACCGCTCTAGTCTGAACGCTCTAGTTGGAGCTGCTCTAGTAGGAGCCTCTCTAGTCAAAGCCGCTCTAGTCTGAGCCACTCTAGTCAGAGCATCTCTACTCGGAGTCACTCTAGTCTGAGCCGCTTTAGTCTGAGCCAATCTAGTCAGAGCCGCTCTAGTCGAGCTTCTCTAGCCACAGCCGCTCTAGTCAAAGCCGCTCTAGTCAGAGTCGCTCTAGTCTGAGTCGCTCTAGTCGGAGCCGCTCTAGTCAGTGCCTCTCTAGTCTGAGCCTCTCTAGGCGGAGCCGCTCTAATCGGAGCCTCTCTAGACGGAGCCACTCTAGTTTGAGCCTCTATAGTCTGAGTCTCTCCAGTCTGAGCCGCTCTAGTCGGAGCCTCTCTAGTCTGAGCTTCTCTAGTCGGAGCTTCTCTAGTCTGAGCCGCTCTAGTCTTAGCCGCTCTAGTCTGCGCCTCTCTAGGCGGAGCCACTCTAGTCTGAGCCTCTCTAGTGGGAGCCTCTCTAGTCGGAGCCTCTCTAGTCGGAGCTGCTCTAGTCGGAGCCACTCTAGTCTAGTTCTTTTGTAAACCTCGGAGGACCGAACATGAACGTTTTGCTGATTTAACATGTTTTATTCTCGACATTTCAGTTTAAGATTAAAGTCAAGAAACTTGGCCAGGACTTGGTTCTAAATATATTTTTTTAATGTTGCGACGCCCCCCCCCCCTTTACAGGATGTGTTGAATAGATCTAGATGAAGCAGAACCTCGTTGTGTCGCATCATGACCACATGTTTTCATGTAATCCTGACACAATGTAACGCACTCATCAGGATTACCTGGGTATTCACAAGGACAGCAGTGACTGTTCCCCTGAGGAACATAAACAGTGATGAAGAGCTTCTGATGGATAAACAAAGTAAACAACTACAAAGAGTTCAAAATGACCAAAACTGACATGAACTCCTGTTACAGGAAGTTATTTTAAGAACCTGGGAGGATGTGGGGAAAACAGCTTTGCCACCTCCTCAGATTCATTTATTTACATGTTACATAAAACATTTTGTTTGTTTGTTTCAGGCTCCGCCTCCCGTCACATCTCCTAAAGCCAAGAGGAACTCTGCTCTTATCGAGAAGCTCCAGGTGAGTCTAGGTGATTTGTGATGGACTCTGCTGCCCCCTCTTGGTGAGGAGGGGCTGTTATACTCTGACATCACTGTGACATAACTCTCTCTGTTCAGGCCAACCTCACTCTCTCTCCTACGACTCCACCTCTGAAGAGCCCCGGCCTCAGACTCCTGCCTTTTGCCTTCACGCCAACCTCCACTGGCTCCACCCCACCTCCCCAAGGAACCACGCCCTCTTCAGTCACACCCACCAGCCCCATCCCCACATCTCCATTAACAGAAGAAGGCCCAGCCTCCTTTGAAGCTTCTCCTTCTGCTGTGGAGGGAAACATCCTGTCCAGCATCAACAAGGTAGGATTTAATTGGTCCAATTACTCACCTGTCGGTCCTCACCTGCGTCCTCACTGTCAGTCCTCACCTGTGTCCTCTCCTGTCAGTCCTCACCTGTGTCTTCACCTGTCGGTCCTCACCTGTGTCTTCACTTGTCGGTCCTCACCTGTCAGTCCTCAACAGTGTGTTCACCTGTCGGTCCTCACCTGTGTCTTCACCTTTCGGTCCTCACCTGTGTCTTCACCTGTCGGTCCTCACCTGTGTGTTCACCTGTCGGTCCTCACCTGTGTGTTCACCTGTCGGTCCTCACCTGTGTGTTCACCTGTCGGTCCTCACCTGTGTCTTCACCTGTCACTACTCACCTGTCGGTCTTCACCTGTGTCTTCAACTGTCACTACTCACCTGTCGGTTTTCATCTGTGTCTTCACCTGCCACTATTCACTTGTCGGTCATCACCTGTCGGTCCTCACCTGTGTGTTCACCTGTCCTCACCTGTCAGTCCTCACCTGTGTCTTTACCCGTCACTACTCACGTGGAGACAGAGCATTCCAAGTGATGGCCCCGAGGCTTTGGAACGCTCTCCCTCTGTCACTGCGCAGCTCAGACTCTATCGACTATTTTAAAAAAGATCTTAAAACGTATTTATTCAGACTGGCTTTTAATTAATTTTATGTATTTTTTCTCTTTTTATTTTTGCTTGTGAAGCACTTTGTGATGTCAATGTCTGTGAAAGGTGCTATATAAATAAAGTTTACTTACTTACTTACTTACTACTCACCTGTCAGTCCTCACCTTCGTCCTCACCTGGGTCTTCACCTGTCATTACTCACCTGTGTCTTCACCTGTCACTACTCACCTGTCGGTCTTCACCTGTGTCTTCACCTGCCACTATACACCTGTCGGTCCTCACCTGTCGGTCCTCACCTGTTGGCCCTAACCTGTGTCCTCACCTATCGGTCCTCACCTGTGTCCTCACCTGTCAGTCCTCACCTGTGTCCTCACCTGTCGGTCCTCACCTGTGTCTTCACCTGTGTGTTCACTTGTCGGTCCTCACCTGTGTGTTCACCTGTCGGTCCTCATCTGTGTCTTTACCTGTCGGTCCTCACCTGTGTCTTCACCTGTGTGTTTACCTGTCGGTCCTTACCTGTGTCTTTACCTGTGTCTTCACCTGTCGGTCCTCACCTGTGTGTTCACCTGTCGGTCCTCACCTGTGTCCTCACCTGTTGGCCCTCACCTGTGTCCTCACCTTTCGGTCCTCACCTGTGTCCTCTCCTGTTGGTCCTCACCTGTGTCTTCACCTGTCGGTCCTCACCTGTGTCTTTACTTGTCGGTCCTCAACTGTGTCCTCTCCTGTTGGTCCTCACCTGTGTCTTCACCTGTCGGTCCTCACCTGTGTCTTCACCTGTCGGTCCGCACCTGTGTCTTCAGCTGTCGGTCCTCACCTGTCAGTCCTCACCTGTATGTTCACCTGTCGGTCCTCACCTGTGTTCACCTGTCGGTCCTCACCTGTCAGTCCTCACCTGTGTCTTCATCTGTCACTACTCACCTGTCGGTCTTCATCTGTGTCTTCAGCTGTCGCTACTCACCTGTGTCCTCACTCATCGGTCCTCACCTGTGTCAACAACTGTCAGTCCTCATCGGTGTCCTCCACTGTCAGTCCTCATTGGTGTCCTCACCTGTGTGTTCACCTGTCGGTCCTCACCTGTGTCTTCACCTGTCACTCCTCACCTTTGACTTCACCTGTTTGTTCACCTGTGTCCTCACCTGTCAGTCCTCACCTGTGTGTTTACCTGTCGGTCCTCACCTGTGTCTTCACCTGTGTCTTTACCTGTCGGTCCTCACCTATGTCTTCACCTGTGTGTTCACCTGTCGGTCCTCACCTGTGTCTTCACCTGTCGGTCCTCACCTGTGACTTCACCTATTGGTCCTTACCTGTCAGTCCTCACCTGTGTGTTTACCTTTCGGTCCTCACCTGTGTCTTCACCTGTGTCTTCACCTGTTGGTCCTCACCTGTGTCCTCACCTGTGTCTTCACCTGTCGGTCCTCACCTGTGTCTTCACCTGTCGGTCCTCACCTGTGTCTTCACCTGTCGGTCCTCACCTGTCAGTCCTAACCTGTATGTTCGCCTGTCGGTCCTCACCTATGTCCTTACCTGTTGGCCCTCACCTGTGTCCTCACCTTTCGGTCCTCAACTGTGTCTTCACCTGTCGGTCCTCACCTGTGTCTTCGCCTGTTGGCCCTCACCTGTGTCTTCACCTGTCGGTCCTCACCTATGGGTCCTCACCTGAGTGTTCACCCGTTGGTCCTCACCTGTCAGTCCTCACCTGTGTCTTCACCTGTAACTACTCACCTGTTGGTCTTCACCTGTGTCTTCACCTGTTGCTACTCACCTGTCGGTCTTCACCTGTGTCTTCACCTGCCACTATTCACCTGTCGGTCCTCACCTGTCGGTCCTCACCTGTGTTTCACCTGTCGGTCCTCAACTGTCGGTCCTCACCTGTGTCTTCACCTGTCACTACTCACCTGTCAGTCCTCACCTTCGTCCTCACCTGTGTCTTCACCTGTCACTACTCACCTGTCGGTCTACACCTGTGTCTTCACCTGCCACTATTCACCTGTCGGTCCTCACCTGTCGGTCCTCAGCTGTGTCCTCACCTGTCGGTCCTCACCTGTGTCTTCACCTGTCGGTCCTCACCTGTGTCTTCACCTATTGGTCTTCACCTGTCAGTCCTCACCTGTGTGTTTACCTGTCGGTCCTTACCTGTGTCTTTACCTGTGTCTTCACCTGTCGGTCCTCACCTGTGTGTTCACCTGTCGGTCCTCACCTGTGTCCTCACCTATTGGCCCTCACCTGTGTCCTCACCTTTCGGTCCTCACCTGTGTCCTCTCCTATTGGTCCTCACCTGTGTCTTCACCTGTCGGTCCTAACCTGTGTCTTCACCTGTCGGTCCTCACCTGTGTCTTCAGTTGTCGGTCCTCACCTGTCAGTCCTCACCTGTATGTTCACCTGTCGGTCATCACCTGTGTTCACCTGTCGGTCCTCACCTGTCAGTCCTCACCTGTGTCTTCACCTGTCACTACTCACCTGTCGGTCTTCACCTGTGTCTTCACCTGTCGCTACTCACCTATGTCCTCACTCATCGGTCCTCACCTTTGTCAACAACTGTCAGTCCTCATCGGTGTCCTCCACTGTCAGTCCTCATTGGTGTCCTCACCTGTGTGTTCACCTGTCGGTCCTCACCTGTGTCTTCACCTGTCACTCCTCACCTTTGACTTCACCTGTTTGTTCACCTGTGTCCTCACCTGTCAGTCCTCACCTGTGTGTTTACTTGTCGGTCCTCACATGTGTCTTCACCTGTGTTTTTACCGGTCGGTCCTCACCTATGTCTTCACCTGTGTGTTCACCTGTCGGTCCTTACCTGTGTCTTCACCTGTCGGTCCTCACCTGTGACTTCACCTGTCGGTCCTTACCTGTCAGTCCTCACCTGTGTGTTTATCTTTCGGTCCTCACCTGTGTCTTCACCTGTGTCTTCACCTGTTGGTCCTCACCTGTGTCCTCACCTGTGTCTTCACCTGTCAGTCCTCACCTGTGTCTTCACCTGTCCGTCCTTACCTGTCAGTCCTAACCTGTATGTTCACCTGTCGGTCCTCATCTGTGTCCTTACCTGTTGGCCCTCACCTGTGTCCTCACCTTTTGGTCCTCACCTGTGTCTTCACCTGTCTGTCCTCACCTGTGTCTTCGCCTGTTGGCCCTCACCTGTGTCTTCACCTGTCGGTCCTCACCTGTGGGTCCTCACCTGAGTGTTCACCTATTGGTCCTCACCTGTCAGTCCTCACCTGTGTCTTCACCTGTAACTACTCACCTGTCGGTCTTCACCTGTGTCTTCACCTGTTGCTACTCACCTGTCGGTCTTCACCTGTATCTTCACCTGCTACTATTCACCTGTCGGTCCTCACCTGTCGGTCCTCACCTGTGTATTCGCCTGTCGGTCCTCAACTGTCAGTCCTCACCTGTGTCTTCACCTGTCACTACTCACCTGTCAGTCCTCACCTTCGTCCTCACCTGTGTCTTCACCTGTCACTACTCACCTGTCGGTCTACACCTGTGTCTTCACCTGCCACTATTCACCTGTTGGTCCTCACCTGTCGGTCCTCACCTGTGTATTCACCTGTCGGTCCTCACCTGTCGGTCCTCACCTGTGTATTCGCCTGTCGGTCCTCAACTGTCGGTCCTCACCTGTGTCTTCACCTGTCACTACTCACCTGTCAGTCCTCACCTTCGTCCTCACCTGTGTCTTCACCTGTCACTACTCACCTGTCGGTCTACACCTGTGTCTTCACCTGCCACTATTCACCTGTCGGCCCTCACCTGTCGGTCCTCAGCTGTGTCCTCACATGTCGGTCCTCACCTGTGTCTTCACCTGTCGGTCCTCACCTGTGTCCTCACCTGTTGGCCCTCACCTGTGTCCTCACCTGTCGGTCCTCACCTGTATCCTCACCTGTCGGTCCTCACCTGTGTCTTCACCTGTCGGTCCTCACCTGTGTCTTCCCTTGTTGGTCCTCTCCATTGTCCTCACCTGTCGGTCCTCACCTGTGTCTTCACCTGCTACTATTCACCTGTCGGTCCTCACCTGTCGGTCCTCACCTGTGTATTCACCTGTCGGTCCTCACCTGTCGGTCCTCACCTGTGTATTCGCCTGTCGGTCCTCACCTGTGTCTTCACCTGTCGGTCCTCAACTGTGTCTTCACCTGTCGGTCCTCACCTGTGTCTTCACCTGTCGGTCCTCACCTGTGTCCTCACCTGTGTCCTCACCTTTCGGTCCTCACCTGAGTCTTCACCTGTCGGTCCTCACCTGTGTTTTCAACGGTTGGCCCTCACCTGTGTCTTCACCTGTCGGTCCTTACCTGTGGGTCCTCACCTGTGTCTTCACCTGTCGGTCCTCACCTGTATGTTCACCTGTCGGTCCTCACCTGTCAGTCCTCACCTATGTCTTCACCTGTCACTACTCACCTGTCAGTCTTCACCTGTGTCTTCACCTGTCGCTAATCACCTGTGTCCTCACTCATCGGTCCTCACCTGTGTCAACAACTGTCAGTCCTCATCAGTGTCCTCCACTGTCAGTTCTCATTGGTGTCCTCACCTGTGTGTTCATCTGTCAGTCCTCACCTGTGTTTTCACCTGTGTCTTCACCTGTCACTACTCACCTGTCAGTCTTCACCTGTGTCTTCACCTGTCGGTAATCACCTGTGTCCTCACTCATCGGTCCTCACCTGTGTCAACAACTGTCAGTCTTCATCAGTGTCCTCCACTGTCAGTCCTCATTGGTGTCCTCACCTGTGTGTTCATCTGTCAGTCCTCACCTGTGTTTTCACCTGTGTCTTCAACTGTCACTACTCACCTGTCGGTTTTCACCTGTGTCTTCACCTACCACAATTCACTTGTCGGTCATCACCTGTCGGTCCTCACCTGTATGTTCACCTGTGCTCACCTGTCAGTCCTCACCTGTGTCTTTACCCATCACTACTCACCTGTCAGTCCTCACCTTCGTCTTCACCTGTGTCTTCACCTGCCACTATTAACCTGTCGGTCCTCACCTGTCGGTCCTCACCTGTGTCCTCACCTGTTGGCCCTAACCTGTGTCCTCACCTATCCGTCCTCACCTGTTTCCTCACCTGTCAGTCCTCACCTATGTCCTCACCTTTCGGTCCTCACCTGTGTCTTCACCTGTGTGTTCACCTGTCGGTCCTCACCTGTGTGTTCACCTGTCGGTCCTCATCTGTGTCTTCACCTGTCGGTCCTCACCTGTGTCTTCACCTGTGTGTTTACCTGTCGGTCCTTACCTGTGTCTTTACCTGTGTCTTCACCTGTCGGTCCTCAACTGTGTGTTCACCTGTCGGTCCTCACCTGTGTCCTCACCTGTTGGCCCTCACCTGTGTCCTCACCTTTCGGTCCTCACCTGTGTCCTCTCCTGTTGGTCCTCACCTGTGTCTTCACTTGTCGGTCCTCACCTGTGTCTTCACCTGTCGGTCCTCACCTGTGTCTTCAGCTGTCGGTCCTCACCTGTGAGTCCTCACCTGTATGTTCACCTGTCGGTCCTCACCTGTGTTCACATGTCGGTCCTCACCTGTCAGTCCTCACCTGTGTCTTCACCTGTCACTACTCACCTGTCGGTCTTCACCTATGTCTTCACCTGTCGCTACTCACCTATGTCCTCACTCATCGGTCCTCACCTGTGTCAACAACTGTCAGTCCTCATCGGTGTCCTCCACTGTCAGTCCTCATTGGTGTCCTCACCTGTGTGTTCACCTGTCGGTCCTCACCTGTGTCTTCACCTGTGTCTTCACCTGTTGGTCCTCACCTGTGTCCTCACCTATGTCCTTATCTGTTGGCCCTCACCTGTGTCCTCACCTTTCGGTCCTCACCTGTGTCTTCACCTGTCGGTCCTCACCTGTGTCTTCACCTGTCGGTCCTCACCTGTGGGTCCTCACCTGAGTGTTCACCCGTTGGTCCTCACCTGTCAGTCCTCACGTATGTCTTCACCTGCAACTACTCACCTGTTGGTCTTCACCTGTGTCTTCACCTGTTGCTACTCACCTGTCGGTCTTCACCTGTGTCTTCACCTGCCACTATTCACCTGTCGGTCCTCACCTGTCGGTCCTCACCTGTGTATTCACCTGTCGGTCCTCAACTGTCGGTCCTCACCTGTGTCTTCACCTGTCACTACTCACCTGTCAGTCCTCACCTTCGTCCTCACCTGTGTCTTCACCTGTCACTACTCACCTGTCGGTCTACACCTGTGTCTTCACCTGCCACTATTCACCTGTCGGTCCTCACCTGTCGGACCTCAGCTGTGTCCTCACCTGTCGGTCCTCACCTGTGTCTTCACCTGTCAGTCCTCACCTGTGTCTTCACCTGTTGGTCCTCACCTGTCAGTCCTCACCTGTGTGTTTACCTGTCGGTCCTTACCTGTGTCTTTACCTGTGTCTTCACCTGTCGGTCATCACCTGTGTGTTCACCTGTCGGTCCTCACCTGTGTCCTCACCTGTTGGCTCTCACCTGTGTCCTCACCTTTCGGTCCTCACCTGTGTCCTCTCCTATTGGTCCTCACCTGTGTCTTCACCTGTCGGTCCTCACCTGTGTCTTTACCTGTCGGTCCTCACCTGTGTCTTCAGCTGTCGGTCCTCACCTGTCAGTCCTCACCTGTATTTTCACCTGTCGGTCCTCACCTGTGTTCACCTGTCGGTCCTCACCTGTCAGTCCTCACCTGTGTCTTCACCTGTCACTACTCACCTGTCGGTCTTCACCTGTGTCTTCACCTGTCGCTACTCACCTGTGTCCTCATTCATCGGTCCTCACCTGTGTCAACAACTGTCAGTCCTCATCGGTGTCCTCCACTGTCAGTCCTCAGTGGTGTCCTCACCTGTGTGTTCACCTGTCGGCCCTCACCTGTGTCTTCACCTGCAAGGGCGGAGTGGCCATCGGGAGATTCGGGAGTTTTCCCGATGGGCCGCGTCATGAATGGGCCGATAGACGCACGGGGAAAATGATGACGGTTGAATGAATCTGCTCAAAATCGACTTGTCCCTGACTTTAGGCTGCAGGCTGCAGCCTCTTAAAGGGAGGGAGCGCTGATCGCTTTAAGAGACTGCAGCCTGCAGCCTCTTAAAGCGCTGATCCCTTTAAGAGACTGCGCCGCACTGGGCTGGCAGCTTGGGAGCTACCATTTGATAAAAAACACCCCTGAAAATTCACCGTTGGTTGAGTCCAACCCAGCAGCGAAGCACGTATTTTCCAAAACATCCGGTGATGGAGCAGCGCAGAGTCCAAACTGCTAATTAGCAATAAAAATGGATAGGAAGGGGCCGTGGAGCTGAAAAAGTCAGGTTGAAGAAAAGAAAGGCGTTACAGGAGGAAGCTGCCAAATGTGCAAAGCTTACAGACATTTTTTCAAAGAGACAGAAGAAGCAACAGGTAATATAAATTAAAAACTAGCATAATAAATTAGGCTAATGTCACAACGTTGTACTATGTCACTAAACATGCATGAAAGTCAAGTGGGACCTAAACTGACAGCCTGAGCCTAATTAGAAATAAAAGCAGAAATATATAAATTGACCAATAAATAAATAAACGTCAAAGGACAATTTAAATTAAAAGAGAACTTTATCTCATACCCTGATGCATGCTCAATAATCCAGGTAGAAAAATCTAAAAAAGCTAAGTCTGGTCTTCTGGACATTTTTTGCTTTGTTTTGTTTTGTTTCTTGAATGTCCAGAGGACCAGACTTAGCTTTTTTAGAACTTTATCTCATGTTTTAAAAATTAATTGACCATCATGTTTTTTTTCCAGCTTAGTTCCAACAAATTATATATTTTAATTCATAATTTTACTGTGCTTAAAATACCGATAGGCATATATATTTTTTTTGTTTTTACTTTTACTCTTAGATGACTTGTGTTATGTAACTAAATGTAATTATTTTTTTAATTTTCCACACAAGTCCTTATTTACGTAATGAGGCAGAAATGCATGAGGTGAAGTGAAAACAGGAGACAGAAAAATGTTAAAGCAACACATTTAATAGACAAATAAAAATAAACTCATGCATATGCATACATATTGCAACCAATGCCAAACTTGTCTCTGATTTTGCTTGTCTTGACCCTAAAAACTTTTCAGAGATGAGGCTTAAAGGACTCAAGAGCTCAGCACTTCAAGCAACAAGCAAAAATCTGCTTAGATTTGATGAGAGAGCCACAGTGAGTACTTTACACACACAGAGCTGTCCAGTCTTGGGATAGGCTGAAAAAGTCCCCTCTGGAAGAGTCCACTGTCAAGATGGTACTGAGATGGAACAGGGTTGAACCAGAGATTGAACTTGAAAGCAGGGCTTGTTCTTCTTGCAGAAACTGTTATCTGTGTTTACCTTATATTGACACAACCTTTTCACAGATGCCTATATAGGGCTGGCATACAAATATTTGTTGTCTCATGTTGCATGTGAAAGCTTCTCTACTCTCAAGTTCATCAAGAATAGACTATGAAGCACACTTAACCAGGAGCATTTGGAGGCATTTATGCTGATGTCCACAGAGAAAGAACTTCTTATGTCCATTGACAATGACAAAGTAACAAATATGGTGGCAGAAACTAGTGCACTTCTTAGGTGCTTACTGATGCTGATCACATGTCAAACTCGAGGCCCATGGGCCAAATCTGGTCTCATTGACATTTTATCTGGCCTCAAATTTAATATTTTGAATGTAAAATAGTTTTATGGTTTATCTTTTTGTCACTGTATTTAGTGCAAACTTCTCATGACAGCTGGCCAACGTTCAAGCCAACAAAATTACGTTTTGAGTTTTTCAGTAATCTTTGAGTCTGATATGGAAAGAGCAACAAAGAATTGACTTATCATTTTCTGTTTTTTAAGTCCACTAATTTAGTTTTTTTCCCACCTGATTTGCTGAATTGTAACAAAATGTAACAAAAAATTATAACCAAAAAAAAAGTTGTTGATTGTATTGCAATTAAAAAAATATTATAGGCTACATTTTTGCCAAATATTTTTAAAATGTGAAAAAATGGGCCACTCTTGGCCATTAAACTCCCGGGCTGAAAAGTTGTCCCACTCCGCCCCTGTTCACCTGTCACTCCTCACCTTTGACTTCACCTGTTTGTTCACCTGTGTCCTCACCTGTCAGTCCTCACCTGTGTGTTTACCTGTCGGTCCTCACCTGTGTCTTCACCTGTGTCTTTACCTGTCGGTCCTCACCTATGTCTTCACCTGTGTGTTCACCTGTCGGTCCTTACCTGTGTCTTCACCTGTCGGTCCTCACCTGTGACTTCACCTGTCGGTCCTTACCTGTCAGTCCTCACCTGTGTGTTTACCTTTCGGTCCTCACCAGTGTCTTCACCTGTGTCTTCACCTGTTGGTCCTCACCTGTGTCCTCACCTGTGTCTTCACCTGTCGGTCCTCACCTGTGTCTTCACCTGTCGGTCCTCACCTGTGTCTTCACCTGTCGGTCCTTACCTGTCAGTCCTAACCTGTATGTTCACCTGTCGGTCCTCACCTGTGTCCTTACCTGTTGGCCCTCACCTGTGTCCTCACCTTTCGGTCCTCACCTGTGTCTTCACCTGTCGGTCCTCACCTGTGTCTTCGCCTGTTGGCCCTCACCTGTGTCTTCACCTGTCGGTCCTCACCTGTGGGTCCTCACCTGAGTGTTTACCTGTCGGTCCTCACCTGTGTCTTCACCTGTGTCTTTACCTGTCGGTCCTCACCTATGTCTTCACCTGTGTGTTCACCTGTCAGTCCTCACCTGTGTCTTCACCTGTAACTACTCACTTGTCGGTCTTCACCTGTGTCTTCACCTGTTGCTACTAACCTGTCGGTCTTCACCTGTGTCTTCACCTGCCACTATTCACCTGTCGGTCCTCACCTGTCGGTCCTCACCTGTGTATCTGCCTGTCGGTCCTCAACTGTCGGTCCTCACCTGTGTCTTCACCTGTCACTACTCACCTGTCAGTCCTCACCTTCGTCCTCACCTGTGTCTTCACCTGTCACTACTCACCTGTCGGTCTACACCTGTGTCTTCACCTGCCACTATTCACCTGTCGGTCCTCACCTGTCGGTCCTCAGCTGTGTCCTCACATGTCGGTCCTCACCTGTGTCTTCACCTGTCGGTCCTCACCTGTGTCCTCACCTGTTGGCCCTCACCTGTGTCCTCACCTGTCGGTCCTCACCTGTGTCCTCACCTGTCGGTCCTCACCTGTGTCTTCACCTGTCGGTCCTCACCTGTGTCTTCACCTGTCGGTCCTCTCCAGTGTCCTCACCTGTCGGTCCTCACCTGTGTCTTCACCTGTCGGTCCTCACCTGTGTCTTCACCTGTCGGTCCTCAACTGTGTCTTCACCTGTCGGTCCTCACCTGTGTCTTCACCTGTCGGTCCTCACCTGTGTCCTCACCTGTGTCCTCACCTTTCGGTCCTCACCTGTGTCTTCACCTGTCGGTCCTCACCTGTGTCTTCAACTGTTGGCCCTCACCTGTGTCTTCACCTGTCGGTCCTCACCTGTGGGTCCTCACCTGTGTCTTCACCTGTCGGTCCTCACCCGTATGTTCACCTGTCGGTCCTCACCTGTCAGTCCTCACCTGTGTCTTCACCTGTCACTACTCACCTGTCAGTCTTCACCTGTGTCTTCACCTGTCGCTAATCACCTGTGTCCTCACTCATCGGTCCTCACCTGTGTCAACAACTGTCAGTCCTCATCAGTGTCCTCCACTGTCAGTCCTCAATGGTGTCCTCACCTGTGTGTTCATCTGTCAGTTCTCACCTGTGTTTTCACCTGTGTCTTCACCTGTCGCTCCTCACCTTTGACTTAACCTGTGTGTTCACCTGTGTCCTCACCTGTCAGTCCTCACCTGTGTGTTTACCTGTCGGTCCTCACCTGTGTCTTCACCTGTGTCTTCACTTGTCGGTCCTCACCTGTGTCTTCACCTGTGTGTTCACCTGTCGGTCCTCACCTGTGTCTTCACCTGTCAGTTCTCACCTGTGTGTTCACCTGTCGCTACTCACCTGTCGGTCTTCACCTGTCGGTCCTCACCTGTGTCTTCACCTGTGTCTTCACCTGTCGCTCCTCACCTTTGACTTCACCTGTGTGTTCACCTATGTCCTCACCTGTCAGTCCTCACCTGTGTGTACACCTGTCGCTACTCACCTGTCGGTTCTTACCTGTGTCTTCACCTGTGTCTTCACCTGTCGCTCCTCACCTTTGACTTCACCTGTGTGTTCACCTGTGTCCTCACCTGTCAGTCCTCACCTGTGTGTTTACCTGTCGGTCCTCACCTGTGTTTTCACCTGTGTCTTCACCTGTCGGTCCTCACCTGTGTCTTCACCTGTGTGTTCACCTGTCGGTCCTCACATGTGTCTTCACCTGTCAGTCCTCACCTGTGTGTTCACCTGTCGCTACTTACCAGTTGGTCTTCACCTGTGTCTTCACCTGTCGGTCTTCACCTGTGTCTTCACTAGGGATGGGAATTGATAAGAAATTATCAATATCAATGCCGTTATCTATGTCCTTTATCGATTCAATTCCTTATCAATTCTGTTATCAATTCTCATTTGGGTAAAAAAATATAGTAAACCATTTGAATAATAAACGAATAATATAGGATAGAGTTTCCGGAAAGGCCTTGGTTGGCTGCATTTTCCTTTTGCAGTTAGAACTTGGCAGTCACTTTTAGTTGTGTTGGTGACGTTGTGGTTCACTTTCTACTTTTCTTGTAGGACACATACTTCTTAGGTAGACTTTAGTTGGGTTATTTTTATTTATTTATTTTTTTTGTCCTGTTTATCTCCTGTCCACGCTCCAGCTCAGTAGGTGGCGGTAATGCACCTTAAGTTGTTTGCCAACCGCCATTAAACTCCACCTAGAAGAAGAAGAAGAACTCGGTGCTAACGTTTATGCTAGCTGTTTGTGCTGGGGTTACTTGGATAAATCCGCAGAGTTTCCCGCTGTTTCAAGCCAAATTAACGCGGCCGGAGGATTCTATTGTGTGTTTTGTGTCGACCACTCGACGGTGAGTCGTTAATTTTATGTATTTTGGGTTCATTTCGCCAATTTTACTCTTCAAAATGGCGGCCGCCATTTTGAAGAGGGCAACTGGTGAAATAATGTTTTTAATCCAGCAGATTTGACCATTTGAACCGGTTAAACTCAGAAAAACCTTGTGCTATTAAGTCACTGACTTTATAGCACAAGGTTTTTCTGAGCTTAACCGGTTCAAATGGTCAAATCTGTTGGATTTAAAAAAGTATTTCTCCATCTGCCCTCTTCAAAATGGCGGTTAGCGTGTTAGCAGAACCGATAAGCTGAATCGTTAAGACACGCAACCTACAATTCCATGGAATTGGACTTTTAAGAACCGGTTCTCTAACAGAACCGGTTCTCGGTTCCCATCCC
This sequence comes from Garcialebias charrua, assembly GCA_038048925.1. Classification (NCBI taxonomy): domain Eukaryota; kingdom Metazoa; phylum Chordata; class Actinopteri; order Cyprinodontiformes; family Rivulidae; genus Garcialebias; species Garcialebias charrua. Next base: position 24,084 of record JBBPBX010034710.1, read on the forward strand.
TAGTCTTCACCTGTGTCCTCACCTGTCGGTTCTCACCTTTGACTTCACCTGTCAGCCCTCACCTGTGTCCTCACCTGTCAGTCCTCACCTGTGTGTCAACTGTCGCTACTCACCTGTCGGTTTTCACCTGTGTCTTCACCTGTCGCTACTCACCTGTCGCTACTCACCTGCATCCTCACCTGTGTCTTCACATGTCAGTCCTCAACTGCATCTTCACCTTTTGGTCCTCACCTGTCAGTTCTCACCTGTCTTCACCTGTAGCTACTCACCTGTCGGTCTTCACCTTTCAGTCCTAACTTGTCTGTCCTCAACTGTGTCCTCACTCATTGGTCCTCACCTGCATCCTCACCTGCGCCTTCACATGTCAGTCCTCAACTGCATCTTCACCTTTTGGTCCTCACCTGTCAGTTCTCACCTGTGTCTTCACCTGTGTCTTCACCTATCGGTCCTCACCTTTGACTTCACCTATGTGTTCATCTGTGTCCTCACCTGTCAGTCCTCACCTGTGTGTTTACCTGTCGGTCCTCACCTGTGTCTTCACCTGTGTCTTCACCTGTTGGTCCTCACCTGTGTCTTCACCTGTGTGTTCACCTGTCGGTCCAGACCTGTGTCTTCACCTGTCGCTACTCACCTGTCGGTCTTCACCTGTCGGTCCTCACCTTTGTCCTCACCTGTGTCTTCACCTGTGTCTTCACCTGTCGGTCCTCACCTGTGTCTTCACCTGTATGTTCACCTGTCAGTCCTCACCTGTGTGTTCACCTGTCGCTACTCACCTGTCGGTCTTCACCTGTCGGTCCTCACCTTTGTCTTCACCTCTGTCTTCACCTGTGTCTTCACCTGTCACTCCTCACCTTTGACTTCACCTGTGTGTTCACCTGTGTCCTCACCTGTCAGTCCGCACCTGTGTGTTCACCTGTCGCTACTCACCTGTCGGTCCTCACCTGTCGGTCCTCACCTGTGTCTTCACCTGTCGCTTCTCACCTTTGACTTCACCTGTGTGTTCACCTATGTCCTTACCTGTCAGTCCTCACCTGTGTGTTTACCGGTCGGTCCTCACCTGTGTCTTCACCTGTGTCTTCACCTGTCAGTCCTCACCTGTGTCTTCACCAGTGTGTTCACCTGTCGGTCCTCATCTGTGTCTTCACCTGTCAGTCCTCACCTGTGTGTTCACCTGTCGCTACTCACCTGTCGGTCCTCACCTGTGTCTTCACCTGTGTCCTCACCTGTCCGTTCTCACCTTTGACTTCACCTGTCAGCCCTCACCTGTGTCCTCACCTGTCAGCCCTCACCTGTGTCCTCACCTGTCAGTCCTCACCTGTGTGTTCAACTGGCGTTACTCACCTGTCGGTTTTCACCTGTGTCCTCACCTGTTGCTACTCACCTGTCGGTTCTCAGTTGCATCCTCACCTGTGTCTTCACATGTCAGTCCTCAACTGCATCTTCACCTTTTGGTCCTCACCTGACAGTTCTCACCTGTCTTCACCTGTAGCTACTCACCTGTCGGTCTTCACCTGTCGGTCCTCACTTGTCTGTCCTCACCTGTGTCCTCACTCATCGGTCCTCACCTATATGTCCTCACCTGTCGGTCCTCACCTGTGTCAACAACTGTCAGTCCTCATCGGTGTCCTCACCTGTTGGTCCTCACCTGTCTGTCTTCACCTGTTGGTCCTCACCTGTTGGTCCTCACCTGTGTCCTCACTCATCGGTCCTCACCTGTGTCAACAACTGTCAGTTCTCATCGGTGTCCTCCACTGTCAGTCCTCATTGGTGTCTTCACTTGTTGGTCCTCACCTGTCTGTCTTCACCTGTTTGTCCTCACATGTTTGTCCTCACCTGTCAGTCCTTATCTGTGTCCTCACTTGTCGGTTCTCACCTCTTTCCTCACCTGTCAGTCTTCACCTGTTGGTCCTCACCTGTCAGTCTTTATTTGTGTCCTCAGCTGTCATTCCTCACCTGTGTCTCCACTCTGACTATTGTCACCAGGGCAGAGTTAGAGTCTCGATCCGTCGCCGTCCTCCGTCCCGTTGCCACAGGAAGTCCAGCAGTGGAGACGAGGTCAGCGATGTTGCTGACACTAAAGTGAGCTCTTGGAGTGAAGGGGAGGAGCAAACAGGTGGAAGAGGAAGAGGAGGAGGAGAGGAGGTTTTCATTAAGGACATTCAGACAGATTCTTCTTCACAAACTGAGAAAAATGAAGAGGAGGAGGAGATGAAGATCATCTCTGATGGGAGGAAAGAGGAGGGAGGATCATCTTCATCACACCTTAGGGAGGAGGAGGAGGAGGAGGGAGGATCATCTTCATCACACCTGAGGGAGGAGGACACTGCAGACAAACAGGAAGCAGTTCCAACTGAAGAAACAAAAGAAGAGGTGAAGGTCTGACTTTTTGTTTTTCATTCAGTTTGTGTTTCTAACAAACTGTCGTGGGTGGAGCCAGGCCTGGGGGAGGGGCTTGTTCCAGGCCTGGGGGAGGGGCTTGTTCCAGGCCTGGGGGAGGGGCTCGTTCCAGGCTTGGGGGAGGGGCTTGTTGGCAGTGTCTGGTGAGAGGTCTCTACCCATGGGGCCTGGTCGGACTCAGCCTGGAGGAGCAGCGTGGGTTTACCTTCCTGTGGACCCACCACCTGACTCTGGTTTACCAAAGCTGCTCTTGGACATGGAATGTGATGACCTCTCTGGTGGGGGAGGAGCCTGATATTGTACGTGAGGTTGAGAGGTACAGACTAGATCTAGTTGGTCTCACCTGGACGCACAGCATGGTCTCTGGAACTGATCTCCTGGAGAGGAGCTGGACCTTATTCCACTCTGGAGTTATCCATGGTGAGAGGCACCAAGCTGGTGTGGGTCACTCAGTCCACTTGGTGTCTGTGTGTTGGAGCTGTAGATGACAGGTGGGCTTCTCTGCACCTTCAGGTGGGACGGGCTCTGACTGTTGTTTGTGCCCATGAGCCAAACATCAGTTCAGAGTATTTGACCTTCTTGGAGTCCTTGGCAGGGTGATGGAAGCTGCACCAGCTGGAGACTCCTTTATTCTGCTGGGGGACTTCAATGCTCACGTGTGTGATGACAGTGTGACCTGGAGGGGGTGGACTGGGAGGAACTCTGATCTGAACCAGAGTGGTGTTCTGTTGTTGGTGTTCTGTTGTTGGTGTTCTGTCTAGTCATAGTTTGTCCATCACAAACACCATGTTCCAACATCAGGGTGTCTATACGTGCACGTGGCACCAGGTGGACCTAAGTCGTAGATGATTGACTTTGTAGTCGTGTCGTCTGATTTGCAGCCGTTTGTTTTGGACTCTCGGGTGAAGAGAGGAGCTGTCAGCTGATCACCACCTGCTATGAGTTGGATCAGATGGTGGAGGAAGATGCTGCACAGATTTGGTGGTAGACCCAAATGTGTGGTGAGGGTTTGCTGTGAACACCTGGCAGAAGAACCTGTCAGAAAGATCTTCAACTCACACCTCCAGCAGAGCTTTACCCTCATCCCAGCGGAGGTGAGGACATTGAGTCAGAGTGACCATGTTCTGCTCCTCACTTGTTGAAGGGGCTGCTTTGAGCTGTGGTCATCCTCAGACTTGGTGGTGGACGCCACGGGTTAGAGAGGCCGTCAAGATGAAGGAGTCTCTCAGCTCATCGGTTCTGCACGACACCGCAGAAATAATATATTTTTGTAGAAATAACTTTCAGGCACCTCTGTAGGCTCCTTTAACCTCCACAGAGGTGTGAGCACCATCAACTCCATCCGTTTCATTAAAATAAATAATTTCAAGTAAAATTATGTTTTAGAAGAACTTCATCATTTGATGCTCAGAAAGATTAAAATCATCAAGTTTGTTTTATTTACAGATATTTTCATGTTTCTCCCTCAGAGATCATCATGATGACAGAGCCTCACTCTGAGCCCCTGGAGAGCTGGGAGGGAAACCCTTTGGGCAAAATGGCCGCTCTGAGTTGCAGTTTGTCTAAAGGAAACACATGACAGCAGCTGAAACCAGCAGCTGAAACCAGCAGCTGAAACCAGCAGCTGAAACCAGCAGCTGAAACCAGCAGCTGAAACCAGCAGCTGGAAGATGTCGCTGTCAGAAGCTCCGCCTTTAAAAAAGAAAAGAAAAACTCAGATTTTTATGTTTTTATAAACATTTTTAACTTCAACGATGTTTCATGTCTGAAAGTAAAACTGAAGTTTTGCTCCAGGAAAAAAAAAAAAGTGAAATAATAAAGTTTTTTATTGTGATTGAATTGTAAGATTAATTATCTATGAACCTTTGTAAAATTCAGAGAAAATATTGTTTTAATAAAAAATTATTAAAGAATTTGTTTCCAAATTTATTAAAAGATACAAATTAAAATAAGCGTTTCATTGTTGTTGTTGTTGTTGTTGTTGGGTCTGAGACATTCACAGCATGAGGCTCAGAGTTGAACACAAGTTGAGTTTTAATGGACGGATGAAGGGATGGATGGATGATGGATGGATGATTTAAAGGTAACAGTAGCAGAACAGCATCTAAAGCTAACATTAACCAAAGGTTAGAAAAGCTGAATGTGTCCGGGAGGATCAAACAACAACCAGCAGCCGAGCAGATTTCAGAACAATCTGTTCAAAGTCACAGCAGCCTCGTCCTGAATGAGCCGAACATTCAGGGATATCAGCTAAAATCAAGACACATTTAGGGATATCAGCTAAAACCAAGAAACATTTAGGGATATCAGCTAAAACCAAGAAACATTTAGGGATATCAGCTAAAATCAAGAAACATTTAGGGATATCAGCTAAAACCAAGAAACATTTAGGGATATCAGCTAAAACCAAGAAACATTTAGGGATATCAGCTAAAACCAAGAAACATTTAGGGATATCAGCTAAAACCAAGAAACATTTAGGGATATCAGCTAAAACCAAGAAACATTTAGGGATATCAGCTAAAACCAAGAAACATTTAGGGATATCAGCTAAAACCAAGAAACATTTAGGGATATCAGCTAAAACCAAGAAACATTTAGGGATATCAGCTAAAACCAAGAAACATTTAGGGATATCAGCTAAAACCAAGAAACATTTAGGAATATCAGCTAAAACCAAGAAACATTTAGGGATATCAGCTAAAACCAAGAAACATTTAGGGATATCAGCTAAAACCAAGAAACATTTAGGGATATCAGCTAAAACCAAGAAACATTTAGGGATATCAGCTAAAACCAAGAAACATTTAGGAATATCAGCTAAAACCAAGAAACATTTAGGGATATCAGCTAAAACCAAGAAACATTTAGGAATATCAGCTAAAACCAAGAAACATTTAGGAATATCAGCTAAAACCAAGAAACATTTAGGGATATCAGCTAAAACCAAGAAACATTTAGGGATATCAGCTAAAACCAAGAAACATTTAGGGATATCAGCTAAAACCAAGAAACATTTAGGGATATCAGCTAAAACCAAGAAACATTTAGGAATATCAGCTAAAACCAAGAAACATTTAGGGATATCAGCTAAAACCAAGAAACATTTAGGAATATCAGCTAAAACCAAGAAACATTTAGGGATATCAGCTAAAACCAAGAAACATTTAGGGATATCAGCTAAAACCAAGAAACATTTAGGGATATCAGCTAAAACCAAGAAACATTTAGGATATCAGCTAAAACCAAGAAACATTTAGGGATATCAGCTAAAACCAAGAAACATTTAGGGATATCAGCTAAAACCAAGAAACATTTAGGAATATCAGCTAAAACCAAGAAACATTTAGGGATATCAGCTAAAACCAAGAAACATTTAGGGATATCAGCTAAAACCAAGAAACATTTAGGAATATCAGCTAAAACCAAGAAACATTTAGGGATATCAGCTAAAACCAAGAAACATTTAGGATATCAGCTAAAACCAAGAAACATTTAGGAATATCAGCTAAAACCAAGAAACATTTAGGAATATCAGCTAAAACCAAGAAACATTTAGGAATATCAGCTAAAACCAAGAAACATTTAGGGATATCAGCTAAAACCAAGAAACATTTAGGGATATCAGCTAAAACCAAGAAACATTTAGGGATATCAGCTAAAACCAAGAAACATTTAGGGATATCAGCTAAAACCAAGAAACATTTAGGGATATCAGCTAAAACCAAGAAACATTTAGGGATATCAGCTAAAACCAAGAAACATTTAGGGATATCAGCTAAAACCAAGAAACATTTAGGGATATCAGCTAAAACCAAGAAACATTTAGGGATATCAGCTAAAACCAAGAAACATTTAGGAATATCAGCTAAAACCAAGAAACATTTAGGGATATCAGCTAAAACCAAGAAACATTTAGGGATATCAGCTAAAACCAAGAAACATTTAGGATATCAGCTAAAACCAAGAAACATTTAGGGATATCAGCTAAAACCAAGAAACATTTAGGGATATCAGCTAAAATCAAGAAACATTTAGGGATATCAGCTAAAACCAAGAAACATTTAGGGATATCAGCTAAAATAAAGAAACATTTAGGGATATCAGCTAAAACCAAGAAACATTTAGGGATATCAGCTAAAACCAAAAAACATTTAGGGATATCAGCTAAAACCAAGAAACATTTAGGGATATCAGCTAAAACCAAGAAACATTTAGGGATATCAGCTAAAACCAAGAAACATTTAGGGATATCAGCTAAAACCAAGAAACATTTAGGGATATCAGCTAAAACCAAAAAACATTTAGGGATATCAGCTAAAACCAAGAAACATTTAGGGATATCAGCTAAAACCAAAAAACATTTAGGGATATCAGCTAAAACCAAGAAACATTTAGGGATATCAGCTAAAACCAAGAAACATTTAGGGATATCAGCTAAAACCAAGAAACATTTAGGGATATCAGCTAAAACCAAGAAACATTTAGGAATATCAGCTAAAACCAAGAAACATTTAGGGATATCAGCTAAAACCAAGAAACATTTAGGGATATCAGCTAAAACCAAGAAACATTTAGGAATATCAGCTAAAACCAAGAAACATTTAGGGATATCAGCTAAAACCAAGAAACATTTAGGAATATCAGCTAAAACCAAGAAACATTTAGGGATATCAGCTAAAACCAAGAAACATTTAGGGATATCAGCTAAAACCAAGAAACATTTAGGAATATCAGCTAAAACCAAGAAACATTTAGGGATATCAGCTAAAACCAAGAAACATTTAGGAATATCAGCTAAAACCAAGAAACATTTAGGAATATCAGCTAAAACCAAGAAACATTTAGGGATATCAGCTAAAACCAAGAAACATTTAGGAATATCAGCTAAAACCAAGAAACATTTAGGGATATCAGCTAAAACCAAGAAACATTTAGGAATATCAGCTAAAACCAAGAAACATTTAGGATATCAGCTAAAACCAAGAAACATTTAGGGATATCAGCTAAAACCAAGAAACATTTAGGGATATCAGCTAAAACCAAGAAACATTTAGGGATATCAGCAAAAACCAAGAAACATTTAGGGATATCAGCTAAAACCAAGAAACATTTAGGGATATCAGCTAAAACCAAAAAACATTTAGGGATATCAGCTAAAACCAAGAAACATTTAGGGATATCAGCTAAAACCAAAAAACATTTAGGGATATCAGCTAAAACCAAGAAACATTTAGGGATATCAGCTAAAACCAAGAAACATTTAGGGATATCAGCTAAAACCAAGAAACATTTAGGGATATCAGCTAAAACCAAGAAACATTTAGGGATATCAGCTAAAACCAAGAAACATTTAGGAATATCAGCTAAAACCAAGAAACATTTAGGGATATCAGCTATATCCGTATGCATACCGCGAGAACCGATCAACAGAGGACACCATCTCCTCTGTGGTCCACACTGCTCTCACCCACCTGGATCAGAAGGACTCATACGTGCGTCTGCTCTTTGTGGACTTCACATCTGCCTTCAACACCATGATCCCCCAAACTCTGATAGACAAACTATCTACACTTGGACTAAGCCCCTCTATTTGTAACTGGGTACTAGACTTCTTAACAAACAGACCACAGTCCGTGAAGATCCACAACTTCTCCTCCTCCACCATAACCCTCAGCACTGGCTCTCCTCAAGGATGTGTGCTGAGCCCCCTTCTGTTCACTCTGCTCACATATGATTGTACAGCCACACATCCAGGCTGTCATATTGTTAAGTTTGCAGATGATACAGCGGTGGTGGGATGCATCACAAACAATGATGAGTCCAGCTACAGACAGGAGGTGGAACACCTGGAGAGCTGGTGCAAAGAGAATAATCTTCACATGAATGTGAAGAAGACAAAGGAGATGATTGTGGACTTCAGAAGGAACAAACACACCCACTGCCCCACTGAACATAGGTGGATGGAGGTGGTCTCCAGCTACA
>JBBPBX010034711.1:14165-32465 GCA_038048925.1 Garcialebias charrua
TTTCATGTTGCCGGTTCTTCCGGCACTTGGCAAAGCAGGTCACTTCTCTTTCTGCTCCTCTCCTCCCTAAGTTTTCCTCCTCCCTGCTTTTGCATTTTTGTCTCGTCTGTAACTCTTCAGCGCTCACTCGAACCAATTTGAAATGGATTTAATTGCGTGGGCTGTTTCCTCTATCGATAAATTTTTTTCCACGAAGCGCTCCGGACCAGGAGAACCGGCGTGCCCCATCGACACGCATGCGGTGGGCTACATTATGGACTCGTGGGGCGAGTGGAAGTTAATGTGTCTGACCGTTCTTTCTGTCGAAGACGTGGAAGATTTGTGGATTATTGGAATATTGGTGGCAGCTGCTCTGCTTTTTGGCATTGGCGGAGGTTTCTGCTACTGGAAGCTGAGGGAGACTGCCGCGGCGATCAACGCGCTGGCGAAACTTCCTGCTCAACAAGATTCTTTGATCCGGGCTATGACCTCAACGACCCAGCTGTTGTACGAGCTGAATCGCACGATGGGAGCAGTGGTGGACAGCCGCGGACCTGCAGTGCGTTTTGGGACTCGTTTACAGCCGACCGGGCTTCATCAGGGCACAGATGGGGATTTGTAGCTCGGAACCTCACATGATTCGGCGATTTGGACCTAGACAGCACCTGGACTTCAAGGCTGCAGTCAAAGTACACTGTAGCCTGGCCTGAAAATAAATAAAGCAACTAATCTAATCGGGACTCAGAGCAACCTTGAAAAGAGGCTGACTGGAAACTTCTCCTGGAGTCGAAAGCTGTTGAAAACTGTCGCTGCCCCCCCTCCCCCCAGAGGTCTCTGTGTGCATTCAGATGGAGCCGAGCTGAGGCCATCTGCAGACTGTGCTTATCTGAAATGATTACTCACGGACTATCTCCCTGCTTGCCATCAAATGCAACATGTCTTTGTCTTTATCCGTGCTGAAGCTGGTAGAGTTTTTTCGACTTTATCATAGAGTGTCCTAAGACAAAATGTGATAGATTCTTTTTTGAATACCAATGATTATCCGACTGTATGTTCCTTTTTCCATATCTGATTGTTGGCGGCGCGGTTTAATTACTGCTGCGGCTTCCGTGCGTACGTCCCTCTTCGGATGGTGCGTGCGCCAATTGCAAAACTTTGTACCTTGGTGCAAATATGCCAATAAAGATATATTCTATGGTGTCTGACATCGAACACAACTAACTTTCTTTCAATCTATTGCTCCTTTTCCATTAGTAACGGTACGTAGAACCGGTCCATTTTTTCAGAACCATTGGCTCAGTACAGTAGTTCAAACTGGGCCGAGCAGGTACCAAAATGTGACGTATGAACACTGTCGGTCACTGATTGGTCAGGGGGAGGAGTCACTGGATCTTTCAGAAACTTTTCACACAGATCCAACATTTGCAATTTCTCAGAATCAAAAGCAGCAGCTGGGCCTATTTTTTAATATTTCAAAAACAATAACAACAACACCATGGTCTAATGCTGAAGTGCAGGCATTTTTTTTTGTGCTTGGTGGCCGACCACAAAATACAGAGCGAGTTAGATGGAGCTCCGCTAGTCTCCCAGCCCTCTCTCCCGGAGCCTCGGTGCCAGGCCGGGCAGGGCGTCATCTCTCTGGCTCCAAGCTCCACTGGTCATCGCAGAAGATCCTCCATGCTGCCGGCTCGGGCTCTGGATCCCGGCCTTGCATGCTCTGCAGGCTCCGAGATCCGCTGGTCACCACAGAGGATCATATGAGCTGCTGACTAGCAGAAGGCCGTTGCCCAGACCCTGGCCTCACGTAATCATGAAGGCCGAACCCAGATCTAATCAGACGGGCGGACTGGGACGGGTCTGGGACAAAAAACATTTTATGTATATAAAAAAAAAGTTTTTTTTTATCTGTTAAGACTTTTAAAATAAAGAAATAAACAGTGCCGGCTTTATCATGAAATCCTGTTTTCACGCTACCGGTGTATGAATGTGTGTATGAATGGGTGGATGGTTGGTATTGTAAAGCGCTTTGGGGCCCCTCATAGGGGGCTGGAAAACACTATATAAATAATACCCTGATACATGCTCAATAATCCAGGTAGAAAAATCCAAAAAAGCTAAGTCTGGTCCTCTGGACATTCAAAAAACAAAACAAAACAAAGCAAAAAAAACTGTAGAAACGTTTCGTCTTTCGTCCGAAAGACTTCCTCAGTCTGAGAAGCTGAGTTCAGCTCAGTCTTATAAATAGCACCCTCCCACAGTGGATCAACCAGTTGGCTGATGACAGCCGAAACCAGCTGCTCACATGATCAAGGAGGACCATCAGCCTGACGATGGATCGTTAACACCCTGATGGTTGTTTGCTATTCACAGAGGGCTGAGTGATACTAGCAATAACAGCATTGTAAGTGGGGGACAGTTGAACCCGGAGGCCTCCACCCCTGTTTAATGATGGACGGTTTCTTTTCACAAAGATGGCCTCCTTTACTCCTCTCTCAAACCATTGTTCCTCTCTATCAAGGATGTGAACATCTTCATCCCTGAAAGAGTGACCGCTGGCGTGGAGATGAGTGTAGACCGCAGAGTCCTGGCCTGATGATGTTGATCTTCTGTGCTGGGCCATCCTTTTGGCCAGTGGCTGTTTAGTTTCCCCAATGTAAGACTGATCACACCGATATATAAATAAGCTCCATTACCATTCACCATTTTCACTTTAACAACTTTATTAAATAATCTGTTAAAGTTAACTCCGCTAAAAAATCACAAGACACAAAATTATTGGATCTCAGGAATGATTCCCTCAAATATGTTTAAAGAAGAGCTACAGCCTTTAGTTCAACTTTATTCTCACCTACAGATGTACAAATCACAAAACAAGAATTAACCTTTAAATCACTACAACAAAACCACATATCTAAATTGAACAATAAAAGTAGACACAATGAGTGCAAATACATCAAATGATGAAGAAGATGTACATTTTTAAATATGGATGTTTTTGTAGAATCTGGTTCATCAGAGGTTTAATGGTGAACTAAAAAAATGGCCAAAATTTTTTATTATTATTATTATTTTTGTATGTGATCCGACTTACGCCATTTTCGACATACGAACGGTCCTTAGGTTCGGAACTCGTTCGTAAGACGAGGACTCCCTGTATATGTGTATATATATGTGTGTGTGTGTGTGTGTGTGTGTGTGTGTGTGTGTGTGTGTGTGTGTGTACCGTATTTTCCGGAATATAGGTCGCGGCTTTTTATCATTTTTGCATGCCCTGCGACCTATATTCAGGTGCGACCTATTTATGGCTTTTTATAAAATAAGCTGATTTGTAATCATTTATTAACAAAAATTAAACTGAGACACACTCTTACAATAATGTCAGCTAACAAATATATTTTTTAGGTGTTTATCCTGCTAAAATTATTCATTTATTAAAGAAAAGTTCAGCTCAGACACATATTTGCTATAATTTTTATCAAACAAATAATTGTTTTTAAGTGTTAATCTTCTTAAAAGCCTTGCTGTGCACTCCTGTGGCAGACATTTGCAGCAGAGCTGAACACGGTCCACATTTTGACGTAGGTGCGACCTATATATGGATTTTTCCAATTTTTTGGCAATAATTGGACAATGCAACCTATATTCAGGTGCGATATATATTCCAGAAAATACGGTATGCATGTATGTACTGGTACAGACCCTTTCCAAAAAATTACAATATCATGGAGAAGTTGTTTAACTTCCATAATTCCATTCAAAAAGTTAAAGGGATTGTGACATGATGTTGGAAATTTGCATATTTGTCACAACATATATATCTTATATCATTCAGCTATGTTCGTTTTTGCAAAATAAATTATAAATATATTAAAATTTCATTACAAGTTATGGTAATTTTTTCATTGGGATACGCCCTTAGAAATCCGAGATTTTCCGCAAACGTCATCGTGATGTACCCGTGGGGAGCCACTGCCCCAACGCTCATGTAAATATATGTAAATATCAATGGCGGAGCATGTCGAGTGTAGCATTTCTAGTGTTGATCAAAGTGATTTGTCTTCAGTTTTGGAAGTTCTGTTAGTTCTGGTGATTCCAGTAAGATTCAGAAGACTTTTAAAACCGGATTCTATTCCTACTATTATTAAAAGAAAGTCCCCCAGCTACCACGTCTAAACAACGCAGGGAAGCTACCGTCAAGGAAAAGAGTAAGTCTTTGTGTAAACATAATCAGAGGTGTGTAGTGTTTTACATGATAAACTATATATTTAACGTGAGCTCATGTTGTTTTACTTTATATACTGTGAGTGTATAAAGCCAATTATCACGGAGGATTCTTCATGTGCGATGCAAAAAAAAAATTTGCCGACAGAAAATCTTGAGCAAACACACGTTGCTTGTTATGTATTTTTATATGTCTGCGCGATCAAGTAACATCAGTAAGTTTTTTTATTCCGTGAGGGTTTATTAATGAGAGTTTTGGATGATTTACTGTCTTAAAATGATACATGTCAAACGCGATCGGGCCTCGCTGTTAGCTTAGCACAACAACAAAGAGAAGCCACATGAAGCTATCCTCACTTAGCTACGATGGATGAAATAAGCCGTGTTTAGATCACTTTTCCATTGATCGAGTGTCCAATAACTGTATTGGCTGAATAATATAACCCTTCGATTGCTTTAATACATTAAAGTACTAACAATAATTTCTGTTTATTCGATGCTAAGAATGATGAACCCACATGAACCTCCCGCACGTTTTTTCAAAGCTGCATCGTGTATTAAAAAGTTTTCCATTGATAGAGCATAAAATAAAATGATTAGAGCGATCAATGGAAAAGTGATTTAGACACGGTTTATTTCATAAACAGTTGCTAAGTGGGGTTAGCTTCGTGATGTGGGTCTTTGTTGTTGTGCTAACGCTAAGCTAACAGCAAGGCCCGGTCGCGTTTGAGATTTATCTTTTTAAGACAGTAAATCATCCAAAACTCTCATTAATAAACCCTCCATGAATAAAAAAAAATTACAGATGTTGCCTGATCGGCAGTAAGATGGTCGCTGCAGACATACGATTCTTTAGTAGGACACCATCGGTCCCTTGTTCTCTGTACTTGTCCATTTTAGGCAAAGTTTCTCATCTTTTGGGAATTTGTGAATGCTCACTTGTTCACTGCTGACATTAGAACACCCAAATGTGCTACAACGTGACGGCATTTTTCAAGTTACACCAAAAAAAGAGGCGATCTTTCAGAAAAATGATCTGTATGGCAAGCAGTTAACACACCAGACAAATGGGCAAGGCTCTGCCTTATGCCCACATGTACGTCACGATGACGTTTTGCGGAAATGCTCTGATTTTTAGGGGCGTGTCCCAGAGAAAAAACTACCATAACTTGGAATGAAATTTTAATATATTTATAATTTATTTTGCAAAAACGAACAGAGCTGAATGATAGATATATATGTTGTGACAAATATGCAAATTTCCAACATCATGTCACAATCCCTTTAATCTTTAGTACAAAGTAGATGATAGATTCAGGACCCACAATTTAAACGGTTTCAAGTATGTATTTGTTCATTTTTTACATAATTAGATAGATAGATAGATAGATATAGATTTATTTGTCCCCTTAGGGAAATTAATTTGCAACATTTGTAGACTTCCAGCTCATGAAGCCCACAAAAACAGGTATCCTCTACAGAAAGAAAAGCTCTGCAGAGAGTGGTGAAGGCTGCACAGAAGATGTTGGAGTCAGTCTCCCCACCATCACAGACATTTACACATCCAGATGCAGGAAGAGAGCCACCTGCATCATGAAGGACCTCACTCACTCAGCACACACACTTTTTGCACCACTCCCCTCAGAAAAGAGTTTGAGGAGCAATAAGTCTAGAACCACTAGACTGAGGAACAGCTTCTACCCTGAGGCTGTTAAACTCATGAATATCTAACCAGATAAATCACTGTAACTACATTTTAATTGGTGATAGGTGCTGCTGATTATCCATGCTGATTATTTCGTGCCTTTAAGTTGCTCTATTCATACCAATCTGCTCACGTCAGACTCATGTTCAGGCTGCTGTTTAATGTACTCCATTATTTTGCATTATTAGTGTTTAGCACCCATCTTAGATCCTTGTATAATGTTTTTTTTTTATACTTTATATTCTTTTTTTGCTATTTTGGGGTGTAACTGTGACCTTGGGTACATGATTTCATTCCACCTCATGTGCCACATGTGATGCGAATGACAATAAAGAACCTTGAACCTAAAGGAAAGAATGATTAAAAAAAAATGAAAAAATGTAAATGCTCTTCTAAAATAAACCATTCAAGTATTTTTTTTTAATGAAACAGGAGAGGGATTGTGAGTCAGCGATGTCTTTCCTCTACATGTGAAAAAGCCCAGACTCAGCAGCTATGCGAGGCCTGCCCCTCTCAAATAAGCTTTCATCTTTTAAAGGAACTCACTGGTTTGTTCGTGTGGTTTGGTCTTCAGGCCCCTGAGCCGTTTCTCTTGGCTTCACTAATTGTTACTGCAAATTAAACTCCTCGACTTCCGACAGTCACAATCCTGTTGGGGCATCATTAATAAGTTTCCTAAAGTTTCAGATCCTCGCGCCAGCTGAGCCAACCCACAAGCACAAGAATAGCCATGCAAATGGTAAATATTTGATAACTGGCAAACTCCTCGGCTTGTGGTCAGGCTTCTTGTGTGGCCAGGAGGCTGTTTGAGAGAGCAGCAGGAATGCAAGTGAATAGAAAAGCCAACAATGCTTTCAGAGCCACCCAAAGCTGTGCAGAGTGTACGGTAACTCCTGGGGCTGCTGCGAGGGCACAATGAGCTGCTGGTACACAGCAAGCACAGTAACGGCAGGGCCTCACCAACACTGCTGAACAGCATTCACTAACGTTTCCAAAATGTCTAAAAGGGTTTGTGCGGGGGTTTCCTGTGCGACAGGCAGAGACTAGCAGCCATGTCGCTTACATTTTGAACACGTTCAAAAGATTTTTCAAACAAATTGTACTTGATTAAATACCACAGAATTGTTGTGGACGTCTCAAACATGATTCAAACCCTTCTCAGTTTAGTTTCTACTGATTTAGAGCACTTCAGCAGGATTTGAACACCTGCATGGGAACCAGAGGTACCGTATTCGTCTGTGTTTAACATGCTCCTGTGTATAACACGCTTTGTCCAATTATTGCCAATATATTTGAAAAATCTGTATATAATACGCTTCGGTGTTTACCACGCATCTATTATGCGTCACCGCTACGCAACGCGTCAGCGCCTCATTTGCACTGCTTAAAAAGGCTGCCACAGAAGCGAGCGAGCACCGATGGACTTCACAAGATTAACACGGTAAAAACAATTATTTCTTTGCGAGAAAAAATATATTTCTTAGCTGACTTTATAGCACAAGGGTTCCTGTGCTTAACCGTTTCAAGAAATGTTCAAATCAGCTGGATTTTAAAAAGTAGTTCACCGATTTGCATGCAGGCGTGTGGTAGGGCTGGGCGATATATCGATATTTTTAAAATATCGAGATTTTTTCTGAAGAGATACAAGACGAGACTATATCGTTTATATCGAGAATCCTCCTGCTGCCTTCTTTCTCCCACTCACCCCCCTCCCTCTCCTTCACTGAACACAAACCCAGCCCCTCAGCGGCCCCCCTCCTTCCTGCCTGCAGGAGGGCGGAGACTTTCAGCACAGCAAGTAAACACGGCAGAAGAGCCGCTAGCTGCTGAGGGGAAAAAAAACAATGTTCTTTCTGAGCTAGTTTGGATTTAAATCGTCAGATGAGGTCAGAAAAAATATTTTTGTAGACGATGCTGAAAATAATCCAGACGAAAGGTCGGAACTACGAATCTTTTTCACCATTTAAACAGCGGAGTGGAGCATGAACCGTGAAACGGCAGAACCGAGTGTTTTTACAGCCTGCTGCTTCCTTAAAACAAACCACGGGTCTGAGCTCATTTAGCCGTGCGTGCACCCACAGAGCTTTATGAGAGGAGCAGAGAGAGGTGGAGACATTAATAAATCAGCAGTTTATCATATCGCTAAAGATACGGTCCTTAGCGGCTAACAAGATGGCTAACGCTTTAGCCGTCTTCTTCCACAGCTGAGACTGACCGTGTCTTTAGCGATATGATAAACTGCTGATTTAATAATGTCTCCGCCTCTCGGTTCACGTTTCTGAGTGGAGGCTCACATTACTGCAGTTCACAAACACACTGACTAAAGTGAAAGCACCTTTCTATCTTATCAAGACACTCAAAGCTCTTTAAAACACAATCTGTGTCCTCATTTACCCATTCATACAGCACTCTACTAGAACTGTACAAAGAATAATCAGTACTTTATCACATTCATACACTGATGGGACACACATCAGAGGCAATGAGGGGTTCAGTGTTGCCCACTGCCCAGGAACACTTCAGCATGTGACTGCTGGTGGAATTGAACTCCCAGCTCTCCCATTGGAGGAGACTGCTCTAGCCTCTCAGCCACAGCTGCCCTCAGCTGAAGAGGATTATTATTTAATAGGTGTAAATAAATGTCTAAAAAATAAAGTAATGTATAGTTCATTTTTTAGACATTTATTTTGTAGAGTTACAGCTGTTTGTTAATAAATGTTGCTGTGTGACAACTGGGACAAAGCTTTGACTCAGAAATATATTTTTGTTATTCTTTTATGGAAAGAAAATTATATCGAGATATATATCGTATATCGCGATATATCATAACAATATCGAGATATGAATTTTGGTCCATATCGCCCAGCCCTAGCGGGTGGGACGCTTTATTTCTTTAAATTTAGCTAAATAAACGCTTAAAAAATATATTTCTTAGCTGACATTATAGCACAAGGGTTCCTAAGCTTAACCAATTCACGAAATGTTCAAATCAGCAGGATTTAAAAATTTGCGGTGTGGTTTATGAGTTACGGTATCTTGCTAACAAAAACAGCTAACCTCACAGCTAAATGCAGCTACATCCAGAGCAGGGGGCGGGCATCGACAGAGTCAGTCCGACCAGAGGAGGCTTTTTTCGACACATGAGCTAGAAACGGTCTGGAAGTGTCTCCCTAGCGGACAAAATTGGTACTGCAACATTTTTTGCCCAAAATGAAAAACGGCGAATCAGAACCAAAAATGGGTCTAAAAATATGGGAAAAAATCCATAAATAACACGCTTCGGTGTATAATACGCAGGACATTCAAATGAGCAAAAAAACTGTGTGTTATAGACCGATGAATACGGTAAATGTTTCATGGGATCCAGTCCACAGTGAACACAGAAACAGAAAAGGTTGAAGGAAAAGAGCCCCTGTCTGAGTGAGTGGCTGACAATGATCCTGGGAAATGGCTGTGATGTGTTTGTGAACCTGGCCTCGCAAGAACGAGGAAGATTCTCTGAAGGGGGAAGAGCTGAGCATCCAACAGTTCATCACGTGAGACACAGAAAGAGGGAGAGGGAGGGACCATGAAGGAACAAGCATGGTAATTTGTTCCCCGCAGCCTGTAAGACTGTACTGTAATCACATCAGCTTTGTAGCTGAGGCTGAGTGACATCATTGCAAGCCTAACCCACCCTGGCAGGCCTCAGTGAAAATACAGCAGTAAAGCAAAAGCCTCCACAGATACTCTAATCATGAAGAATAGGACTGGAAGAAACAAAATACTGTACTCAGGACCTGCATACGTAGTAGCCCAGCGTCACTGCTGATACCCATCCCAGTACTTATCCCAGTACTTAACCACTAAGGTCCAACCTGCAGGGCTCCTTAAGCTTTAAAAAAGTTCAGCCCTTTGGCAAACAAGCAGGTTTTGCTGAATCTGCACATCCAGTTATGAGTAAAAACAGCTGGCAGATGTGTCTGGGACTGGCTACTTAACAAATGGGCACAAAGATGTTTTATAAGGTTCTCCCACAGCAAAGAAGTAAATTTAGGAATTTATGAGATTTAACACAATCTCAGGTGAATTTCTCAGTCACTGATGGATGAGATATAGATTATGTTTGAACCTAAACCAGCTGCGTCTTGATGAGACCAGATTAACTGGGAAATGAAGTGTATTAACCAGATGGAAGCCGGCGTGGCTTTGAGTCGGCAGATCTTTGAATACAAACTGGAGACCAGAAGGCAGTTCAGGTTAGTGACATCAGACCGCCACATGCCAGATGTCACTCCGGGTGGGAGGGGTTTGAAACTGGCACTGAATACTAATGAGAAGAAAGAGGTCTTTGTCTGAATGGATCACCAGCAAACTTCACAGGGACAAAAGTGTGCCACCTAACACAGGGCTGCCTATTGGAGAGCAGATTACAGGGAGCGGTGCCCCAGTTTAAATAGATCTGCCCGAGGTCAGGTATGAGCACCATGTGCAAACACAACAATGTAGACAAGAGACAAAAACAGATTCAGATTTTCTATTTTTATTACTTAGAATGCTAATAAAGGTATTCTCAGTATATTTTATTTTTAATTAAACTTTATTTCTCCAGGTTAGTCAATTGAGAACTCATTGTCAAGAATGGGTTTTTGGATTCAAAGACAGCCAGACACAAGAGTACAAAAAGAAGAGTTTTTATTAATTTGGTTGCTGCTGGAGGAATCAGGATGAGCTGCATCAACATGTTCTCACAGGCTGGAAGGAGAGAGTCACCTGACAGAATGGCATCGCTGGTCCTGGTGCAGAGCAGCTGCAGCAAAAGCATCAATGTTGTGGTTTGATGAGCAAATCCAATAAGGGGTCCAGTTGATGAAGCAGGAAGGCAGAGAGCAGAAACCCAGGGCCAAGTCGTGATCCGTGAGACGTAGTCATGATCATCAGAAACAGGGACCACACCGTGGTCCGAAAGCACAGTCCAAAACCAGATGAGGCGCAGGCAACAACAAGGAATCCAAAAGGCAAGTGGTGAGGTCAAAAATGCAGAGAACAAGGCATGGTAAATGGTAAATGGTAAATGGAGCTTATTTATATAACGCTTTCCAGCCCCCTGTGAGGGACCCCAAAGTGCTTTACAATACCAGCCATCCACCCATTCATACACACATTCATACACCGGTAGCGGCGACTGCCATGCAAGGCGCCTTCCAGTCCTACCGGGAGCAACTCCGGGTTGAAGGCCCCAGTATAGCTGCGCGTTAATCCGAGCGCCGCGGCACGTCGTGTCAGCGCCGTGTGAGCGCCGCGGCAAAAGCCTTTGATCGCGGGCGTGAACGCGCCAAGGTCAAATTTTACTACGCCTACGCGTGCGCGTTGATAAACTGCCTCGCGTGTCAGCAAATGACCAATCAGCGACCTCAATTTGTCCTGCTCCGCCCGGCTGCAGCTGCTGGAGCCTGCACTCCAGAGAGCTGCGCTTGCACAGAGTATAAATGAACTGCCGGTGCGCAGCACACGCGAGTCCAGCGGCGCTGGACACAACGGACAGCTATACTGGGGCCTTAAGTGTCTTGCCCAGGGACACAACGACACATGGTGTGAGTAACCGGGATTCGAACCTCCAACCTTCCGATCGGGGGATGACTGCCATTACCACTACACCACGGCCGCCCAAGGCATGAAACAGGAAACTATGAAGGCTTCAGAACCAGGGACCACGAGAGGTGTAATAACTCGACACTGGTGGAGAAGGAGAATGGAACTTGTAAAGGGTGCAGAGCAGGTGAACTACCGCTAGAGGAGCTGAACAGGTGAGTGGAATCAGGGCTGATTGCTTTGAGAAACAAGGGAGGTGTGGCTTGGAAGGGGTAGACTTGAGCTGGAGATGGGTGATAGGCATCACAAAGCAGGGAAACAAACTATGACATGAGGGCCAGGTGACATGGGCCGAAGAACAAAGAGCAAGAAGGCAGGATGGACAGAAGCATGGCATGAGGAGCAGTGATGTGAGGAGATGAGGCATTACACTCATTCTGGTTTACAACAACCACCTGTCCACTCTGATATAGATCATCTTAAAGAAAAGTTTTGTAGTTTTTGAAGTCAGTAGACAAGTTATAAACAATGACTATCTTACCAGTGTCATTAAATGACCTCAAGTTGTAGAAATAGAGAAAGTGGGTCCACAAAAAGCTAATAATAAATTCAACGTAACAAAGTTCATGCTCAATCATCCAGGTACCAAATCCAATAATTCTCAGTCGGATCCTCTGGACAGTTTCTTTTTTATAGAAACGTTTCGCCCTCTATCTGGAGGGCTTGATCAGTCAGAGGAGTTCCAGTAAACTGTTTCCCCACCAAGCAGTAAACACCTTAATGCCCCTTTTCCACTGTCACGGCGCGGGTCGGATAGTTCTGGCTCGACGTGTGTTTGAGGTCTTTTCCACTAGTACTTCGGACCTGCTCTCCCTGAAAAGTCTGGCCCTGCTTCTCAAGGGGCCCAAGCGAGAAGAGCCGTGACGTCAGAAACACTGTCGGTCACTGATTGGTCGGGGGGAGGAGTCTGTGGAGTCTTTCCAAAACAATCCGTCCGCAATTTTTCTCTACCACCTGCCATTAGCGATAACTCGAGGAGCGTATGTTGTACGTATTTTGAAGATATAAAAAAACAATAATGTCAACGCCGTGGTCAAATGTAGAAGTGCAGGCGTTGTTGTGCTTGGTGGCCGACGAAAAAAGTCAAAGTGATCTAGATGGAGCGATTGGAGGGTGGTTTGAACAGCCACTGCTCTACTTGAATCATTTATAGAAGATGGTGAGTGTTTTCTAACTTGAAACTTATTTGAAGTTACTCATCTCATCAGTTCTGAACATATTTTTAACGAGTCTACACCTGCTCCATCAGCAGAGTCTACACCTGCTCCATCAGCAGAGTCTACACCTGCTCCATCAACAGAGTCTACACCTGCTCCATCAACAGAGTCTACACCTGCTCCATCAACAGAGTCTACACCTGCTCCATCAGCAGAGTCTACACCTGCTCCATCAGCAGAGTCTACACCTGCTCCATCAACAGAGTCTACACCTGCTCCATCAGCAGAGTCTACACCTGCTCCATCAACAGAGTCTACACCTGCTCCATCAGCAGAGTCTACACCTGCTCCATCAACAGAGTCTACACCTGCTCCATCAACAGAGTCTACACCTGCTCCATCAACAGAGTCTACACCTGCTCCATCAACAGAGTCTACACCTGCTCCATCAACAGAGTCTACACCTGCTCCATCAGCAGAGTCTACACCTGCTCCATCAACAGAGTCTACACCTGCTCCATCAACAGAGTCTACACCTGCTCCATCAACAGAGTCTACACCTGCTCCATCAACAGAGTCTACACCTGCTCCATCAACAGAGTCTACACCTGCTCCATCAACAGAGTCTACACCTGCTCCATCAACAGAGTCTACACCTGCTCCATCAACAGAGTCTACACCTGCTCCATCAACAGAGTCTACACCTGCTCCATCAGCAGAGTCTACACCTGCTCCATCAACAGAGTCTACACCTGCTCCATCAACAGAGTCTACACCTGCTCCATCAACAGAGTCTACACCTGCTCCATCAGCAGAGTCTACACCTGCTCCATCAACAGAGTCTACACCTGCTCCATCAACAGAGTCTACACCTGCTCCATCAACAGAGTCTACACCTGCTCCATCAGCAGAGTCTACACCTGCTCCATCAACAGAGTCTACACCTGCTCCATCAGCAGAGTCTACACCTGCTCCATCAACAGAGTCTACACCTGCTCCATCAGCAGAGTCTACACCTGCTCCATCAGCAGAGTCTACACCTGCTCCATCAGCAGAGTCTACACCTGCTCCATCAGAGTCTACACCTGCTCCATCAGCAGAGTCTACACCTGCTCCATCAGCAGAGTCTACACCTGCTCCATCAGCAGAGTCTACACCTGCTCCATCAACAGAGTCTACACCTGCTCCATCAACAGAGTCTACACCTGCTCCATCAACAGAGTCTACACCTGCTCCATCAACAGAGTCTACACCTGCTCCATCAACAGAGTCTACACCTGCTCCATCAACAGAGTCTACACCTGCTCCATCAGCAGAGTCTACACCTGCTCCATCAACAGAGTCTACACCTGCTCCATCAGCAGAGTCTACACCTGCTCCATCAACAGAGTCTACACCTGCTCCATCAACAGAGTCTACACCTGCTCCATCAGCAGAGTCTACACCTGCTCCATCAACAGAGTCTACACCTGCTCCATCAACAGAGTCTACACCTGCTCCATCAGCGGAGTCTACACCTGCTCCATCAGCAGAGTCTACACCTGCTCCATCAGCAGAGTCTACACCTGCTCCATCAGAGTCTACACCTGCTCCATCAGCAGAGTCTACACCTGCTCCATCAGCAGAGTCTACACCTGCTCCATCAACAGAGTCTACACCTGCTCCATCAGCAGAGTCTACACCTGCTCCATCAACA
This sequence comes from Garcialebias charrua, assembly GCA_038048925.1. Classification (NCBI taxonomy): domain Eukaryota; kingdom Metazoa; phylum Chordata; class Actinopteri; order Cyprinodontiformes; family Rivulidae; genus Garcialebias; species Garcialebias charrua. Next base: position 28,555 of record JBBPBX010034711.1, read on the forward strand.
GAGTCTACACCTGCTCCATCAGCAGAGTCTACACCTGCTCCATCAGCAGAGTCTACACCTGCTCCATCAGAGTCTACACCTGCTCCATCAGCAGAGTCTACACCTGCTCCATCAGCAGAGTCTACACCTGCTCCATCAGCAGAGTCTACACCTGCTCCATCAGCAGAGTCTACACCTGCTCCATCAGCAGAGTCTACACCTGCTCCATCAGCAGAGTCTACACCTGCTCCATCAGCAGAGTCTACACCTGCTCCATCAGCAGAGTCTACACCTGCTCCATCAGCAGAGTCTACACCTGCTCCATCAGCAGAGTCTACACCTGCTCCATCAGCAGAGTCTACACCTGCTCCATCAGCAGAGTCTACACCTGCTCCATCAGCAGAGTCTACACCTGCTCCATCAGCAGAGTCTACACCTGCTCCATCAGAAGAGTCTACACCTGCTCCATCAGCAGAGTCTACACCTGCTCCATCAGCAGAGTCTACACCTGCTCCATCAGCAGAGTCTACACCTGCTCCATCAGAAGAGTCTACACCTGCTCCATCAGCAGAGTCTACACCTGCTCCATCAGCAGAGTCTACACCTGCTCCATCAGCAGAGTCTACACCTGCTCCATCAGCAGAGTCTACACCTGCTCCATCAGTGGAGTCTACACCTGCTCCATCAGCAGAGTCTACACCTGCTCCATCAGCAGAGTCTACACCTGCTCCATCAGAGGAGTCTACACCTGCTCCATCAGCAGAGTCTACACCTGCTCCATCAGCAGAGTCTACACCTGCTCCATCAGCAGAGTCTACACCTGCTCCATCAGCAGAGTCTACACCTGCTCCATCAGCAGAGTCTACACCTGCTCCATCAGCAGAGTCTACACCTGCTCCATCAGCAGAGTCTACACCTGCTCCATCAGCAGAGTCTACACCTGCTCCATCAGCAGAGTCTACACCTGCTCCATCAGCAGAGTCTACACCTGCTCCATCAGCAGAGTCTACACCTGCTCCATCAGCAGAGTCTACACCTGCTCCATCAGCAGAGTCTACACCTGCTCCATCAGCAGAGTCTACACCTGCTCCATCAGCAGAGTCTACACCTGCTCCATCAGCAGAGTCTACACCTGCTCCATCAGCAGAGTCTACACCTGCTCCATCAGCAGAGTCTACACCTGCTCCATCAGCAGAGTCTACACCTGCTCCATCAGCAGAGTCTACACCTGCTCCATCAGCAGAGTCTACACCTGCTCCATCAGCAGAGTCTACACCTGACAGATCTCTGTTGCAGCCCAGCTGCACCTCACAGAGCAGGACAAAGCTGCAGCTTCTGTGTTGGGACCCTGTGAGAACAATTTTCTTCCACCACATGTAACGTGTGGTGAGCATGACAATAAAGAATATCTGTATCTGTGTAATACCTTCTGATTCATATATCCATTGTTATTATAATATTATTTTCATTATTTATAAATCAGTTTAGCTGGTTTAACTGACTCCAAGCAGTTCTTCAGAACAACAACAAACTGTAGCAGCACCTTTCTTTGTTTTATGCATTTAATCAAAACTAGTATCTAGACTTGATTAACCACCTTTTTCCTCTTTTCCAGTAAAGAAAAGTCTTATTTCTGCACTGAATGAACATGAAGAACTGAACCGGACACAGCAGGAACAACACTTGTGTCTTCTTCTGGATGAAGCGTGTGAAACAACGGATAGACAGATAGACAATTATTAGTTGGATGCAGTATTTTTTATTTTGTAAATTTTTCACTTGTTACTTTTCCTATTAAACATTTTTTTGTTAAGTGGTGTCCTTGAACATTACATTTCCTAAACATATTTTACAATGTTAAGTGTGTACAGTATAGTGTTTGTCTAAATCCATATTGGAAGTTAAGAAATATTTCCATTTGCATTTGACCTTTAATGAATCCTAAGAAAAATATTATTAGACTCTGCTCACCGGTTATAAATTATATATTTTTTTGTTTCCAGGGTAAAGTCAGACAAATACTGGTAATTGCTTAATAGTTCATCACTGGACTTTTTTCTTCACTGTACAGTACTTCTATCAAAACATTTACATTTTGACCGATTGTATTTTAAAGATGTTAGCAATTAAAAAAGGTGTATATTATCTATCTGTATTTAGACAGATAAATGTATAGTGCTAAAAACGTTTCTAAAAAAATTATAATACAGTAATAATCTGTATTTCTCTCATTTGTTTGTCTATTGTTGATTGTTCAAGGAAAATCTATTGTTGCTGTTGTCATCATTCTTTGTTTGTAGACAGGTCTCTCTTGTAAATGAGTCCTCGAGGCTCAGTGAGATTTACCTGCCTAAATAAAGGTTGAATGAATGAATAGTAGTTAATATGTTGTACTTTTATGTTTTTAAATTTAATTAAACACAAACCTTTAACATTTAAGGACAAATTTTAACCAAAATTTCCAATTGCATTTAATATTTAATGTATCCAAAGAAAGATTACCAGGATCTGCTCAACTGTTATTACGTTATAAATTATTTGGTTCTAGGATGAAGTCAGACAAAAACAGTCAAAATTTCAGAAAGGACAGTTTTCAGTTATCAACCATCCAACTGTGAGAGATTCAGCTGAAAGACCTGGTGCAGATTTTATTAGAACCTGCAAACAGGCAGGTGTTTAACTGAACTGACCACTCATGCTGTGTTTGATGGTCTCCTCCTTCACCATCCATCCATCCATCCATCCATCCATCCATTATCTTCTGCTTCCATGTCGAGGGGGCAGCAGCTTTACCAGGGAGACACAGGCATCAACAGCCACCTCTTCAGCTCTTCTAGGAGGACCCCAAGGCGTTCGCAGACCAACTGACTAAGTAATAATTAATACTTTTATGTTTTTAAATTTAATGAAAGACAAACATTTAAAATTTAAGGACAAAATTTAACCAAATAGTTTTCTAGTCTGTAGCTTATTGTAAAAGCAGATTCAAAGATCACAGTGTGATGTTTTGTAATTTTAACCAGAGCCTTGTGCATATCTAAATAATAAAATGAAGATATTTTTTAATACATCTTTATTGTAAAAATCTATACTAAAATGTAAAATACATGGGTTTAAAGCAGGCAGAGAAGGCACTAAGGTAGGATTATGAATTAGGTTTAAAAGTTACAGCTCATGAGGTACTCCATTAGAGCATGACATCTCTTCAACAACATCCTGTGACAAAGCCAACCCGAGCTGACCTGATCCGCAACGTAACAGTGGAAAAGGAGCATAAGTGGACCAACCAGTTTGCTGGAGCCAAGATAGTTTCTGGGGGCCTTCCTATCCCTCATCGACTCCTCCCAGGCCAGGATTTGGTACCTGGATGATTGAGCATGAACTTTGTTGCCTTGAACCACTCTGGCTGTGGCTGCCTGCCTGGGAGGAGTTGACGAGGGACAGGACGACCCCCAGAAACTATCTTAGCTCCAGCAAACTGGTTGGTTCACTCAAAGGTGTTTACAGGGCGGCCGTGGTGTAGTGGTAATGGCAATCGACCCCTGATCGGAAGGTTGGAGGTTCGAATCCCGCATCCGCCCACCATGTGTCGTTGTGTCCCTGGGCAAGACACTTAACCCCGAGTTGCTCCCGGTAGGTCTGGATGGCGCCTTGCAAGGCAGGCTACCACTACCGGTGTATGAATGTCTGAATGAATGGGTGGATGGCTGGTATTGTAAAGCGCTTTGGGGCTCCTCACAGGGGGCTGGAAAGCGCTATATAAATAAGCTCCATTTACCATTTACCATTTACTGCTTACTGCTTGATGGGGAAACAGTTTACTGGAACTACAAATAAAACAAGCAACTAAATTAGTAGTTAATACAGGTAGATAAAAATGGTAATAAATAAGTTTGCACCAACACCGATCTCAGTACAGGGTAAATGGTAAA
>JBBPBX010034712.1:0-32464 GCA_038048925.1 Garcialebias charrua
GTAGTAATCCACAGAGTCATCTGCAGAAGAATGATTGACAGCGGTCAGGGTGTGAAGATCGGCAGACAGAACATCAAGGGAAATGTTTTTAAGGTCACGGAACTGGATGGGTCGTTTTGGGTTTGAAGCAGGCGAAGATGAAGGCACTTCCAGGGAGATGACCCTGTGATCTGAGACACCCAGGTCATATACAGATAAGTTATTGATGAGTACAGTGTCTGTAATCACCAAATCCAGAGTATGCCCCCTGCTGTGCGTAGGGGCGTCAACATGTTGAGTGAGATTAAGAGAGTCCAGAAGAGACTTAAAATCTGTTGCCAGAGGTGAAGAAGAATTGTCCACGTGGATATTTAAGTCGCCAAGAAAAATAGTCTTCACAGGGGAGGTGCAGAAAAAAGTGAGGAGGTCATGCATCTCTGAGTTAAATGAAACATGCGGTTTGGGAGGTCTATAAATTAATATAACATTCATCAGGAGTGGGGCTTTGAAGCTGAAAGCCAGACATTCAAAAGAGGAAAAGTCCTGAGAAGACAGATGAGACAGTTTTAAATTACTGCGGTAGATTACAGCCAGACCACCACCGCGGCCAGTGCTGCGGGCTCTCTGCAGATAACTGTATCCAGAGGGACACGCCTCATTCAGAGAACTGAACACATTTGGTTGGTGCCACGTCTCTGTAAGACACATGAGGTCCAAGTTCTTCTCCAGAATGTGATCATGAATTAAACATGACTTGTTGGAAAGAGACTGCACATTGAAAAGTTCTAATTTAATACCAGTTGGAATAGGAGCTTTTTGAACCGGTTTAAGCAGACTGAAATCCACTCCACGTTTTCCTCGCCACTTCGTGCGCAGAGGACTACAAAGGCCTACAGACGCAGCGTTCTGATGACGCCATCGAGGTGCGACACGTCTCTCAGTCCAGACAGCACTAATCGAATCCGAGTTCGCATGAGAAGAAACGATTTTCCTTCGAGAGCTTCTATGGATGTAACGAGGTCTACGCAGAAGTCCCAGTTGTTTGATGGTGGAAACAGAAAGAGGAATGGAGCAGTTGTTAAGTTCAAACAATCCCACTTCCACCACTCAAGAAAATCATGAGTGGTAGCACCATAACTAACATGCTTGACGGTAGGTAAGGAGCAGACACGTTCTTTATACATCATTGCAGCAGTTCTCATAGACCTTGCAAAGTGCGTTCTAGATTTGTGCGCTGTAATTATAGCCTCTTCAAACAGCCCAGGGTGTGCTCCTGCAACTGTCTTTCCCAATGGTCCGTCCCATAATACAAGATCTCCAACAGCGCATATCTTCTGTGGAACCAGACGCCCTTCTTTATGGCTTATTAACAGCTGTATTTCTTTTGGTCTCACTAGTTCACTGAGAGGGACGTTGGGGAAGAACTCTTGCAGTGTCTTGGCACTCACATGTTGGTGGATGTCTGCGATGCTGTCTAAACCATAGCAGAGGAGTTAGTGGGACCTGAAATTTCCCCTTTCTGTTTTGACTCGGATCTTTAGGAGGTAACGTCTTGTAGTAACTTGAACTTTCATTCCTCCCACACCGTGGACAACAAGGGTTATAGCTTCACTTCCCAGGTTTAATCGATCAGCTGCTTTATGTGTTATATAATTTGTATCTGATGCTAGATCAATTAGGGTCCCAATTTTTTGTCCTGCATTTGCTGTGACCTCTAATAGCATCATAATGACAGGCCACTCCACTAAAGCATTCTTTGCTAGAAGGTTGGGCTGATTAGACACAAGAGATGTTTTAGCCACCACGTTACAGAAAACATGGCGGCACTTTTCTGCCTGTTCAGGTGGGAGGCTTTTAATAAAGTCTTGTTGGGCTTGAGTGTAACGGTCTCCTACATCACCTCCTACTGTGCTGTCTTTGTGCCTCTGAACAGAATGGCCCCTAGACACTTCAGCCCCTGGGCAAAGATAATAATGGTGCTCTGCAGTGTGTTGCTCTTTGCAGTCTGGTCGCCTGCACAGGAAATCAGTTTTACAGTATCCAACTCCACTGTGAACTTCAAGACATTTCTTGCAGGCCCCCAGCTTCTTGACAGCTTCCCTCTTTTCTGACAGCTTAAGCGTACGAAATTTTTGGCAAAAATACATCCTTTTCTTGTGCTTTGCGTCTCCACAGACCACACAACCTTGAGATATGTTTGTTGGTTGGGTAGCTGTTCTGGTCCGGGCTTGCCAAGGTTCAGACCTTGGTTTTGACTCCTCCTCCTTCAGTTGATCCAGCTTTTCATAGATGGCTTCTTGACCTTTAAGAAATGTCAGGAGGTAGTCAAATCGTTTGTCCTCTTCAGCCTCTCTCCCTTTGCTGGCTACGTGGAGAAGCCATTCCTTTTTCAGACCATCCGGAAGTTTACTCTCTATTGCTTTTGTTATAAGGGGGTTCTTTATAGCACCGGTTGCACCAAGTTCTTTAAGGTCAATCAGAGCCTTTTCTACAGTTTGGATTAACTCGACTATCTTCTTGGGCTGGTTTCCTCTAACTGGTGGAACCATCTGGAGCTCCTCCACTATCTCAAGGGCAATAGCTGTTTTGTTTCCAAAGCGGTTCTCTAGGACCCGAAATATCTCATCAGCTGTTGTGTAGTTTGTGAGACGATGGTCTCGTACTATTTTTTCATCCACACTGTCTAGTAGATGAAAATTTTTAATCTCTTCGGATCCAGTAGGTTCTCCTTGCATCTGAAGTGCTTCCCAATCTTTTTTCCACTGATGAAACACTCTGCGAATGCCAGTGAACTTTGGGAGAGCAGCAGGCTTTAGTCTAATGGCTGGTGGGGCCGGGAAGATCGTTGAAGTACTCAATCTGCTGGTTCCTTCTTTGGTTTGTACTTCTGCTCTTCTTAATTCCAGTCTTGGCAATATAGTTTTGAGGCCTCTGATCCGGCTCAGGAACTGATGTTGCTCTGCACGTGGAGCCCAGCATTTCCAATGTTTATGCACCGCCGTTGCTGTCTTCACCAATTTTTGCAGATGTTCTATTATGAACTCGTACGCAACTGTGTCTTTTCTTGGGTCCACAGCATCCACATGATCAGCATGTGACTCTGCAGTTGTGACTGCCTGTGTCAGTTCATACTCTCCAAAATTTTCCCACAGTGTGTTTTGTATGAGATCTTTTAGTTCTTCCATCTTTTTCTCACACTCTGTGGTGGTTTTATCCAAGTCAGCTTTTTGCTGTTCACTTAACTCATCTGAGTCTGAATTTTCAGCAATGTACTGTTCTTCAACGTCATTATTGGCCTCAAGGACTTTACTAGCTTCTTCTGTGAGCTTTACAAAGCTGTCCCTGAGCTCCTCCTCAGACATCATGGTGTGCATTCGTAGCACATTATTGGCCACACGAGAAAAGTGACGCTTCACCGTTGTTCTCGTGGTCTTCAACCTTGTCAGCATTACTGAATCAGCCATTCTGATTTTAGCAGTATAGGCAATAGAACAACCTTGATTTAGTCCTCCGTGGCCACGTCTGGGCTTGCTGATCAAATCTTAGTATCACTCCAGTCTTAGTATCACTCCAGTCTTCAGACTGCGGTTTTTCAGTGTCCCAGTCTGTAGACTGTGGTTTTTCAGTGTCAAGTTCTTTGGGTTTTTTATCTTGTGCATTCCCCACTTGAAAAGGATAGCCTCTACATCAAAGTTATGAACAGGATTTCACTCATTGAAGCCTTGATTTTTGTTGATCCACATTTATTGAAGGTTTATGGGTTCTTTTTGGTAGTTAGGCAGGCAGTTAGTTATCTGCAGTTAGCTTCAGTTAGCTGAAAAACCTAAAAAAAAAATACAAATACGGCCATTACTCGCTTAAAATAACAAAATAAACATATTGTGACATTATTTTCAGCAATTTTTTAACTATATAATTAGCAAGAAAGTTAATTCTCAATAGTCCAGGTTTCTATTGAGAATTAACTTTCTTGTCTTGAACCACTTTGGACATGTTTGCCTGCCTGGGAGGAGTCGACGAGGGACAAGCCCCCAGAAACCATCTTGGCTACAGCAAACTGGTTGGTCCACTTAAGTTGTTTACTTGGTGGGGTAGCTTCAGTTTGCTTTGGACTACTCTGACTGACGAAGCCCTCTGGAGTGAGGGTGAAACGTTTCTACTAAAAAGAAACTGTCCAGATGAACTGATTGAGAATGAGCGGATATATAATTAGCATATTTACCTAAATGTTTGTTCATTTTTTTTCTCATGGTTAAAGCACTTTAGCCATAATTCTACACATGAATAAATAAATATATAACTACATAAAGTAATAATCAATCAGATTTAATTACGTTTGGATAAATATTTTCCCTAGACAAATCCCCTAGTGCTTTTTCAACATCTCTCTACCAAATCATAAACATTGAACTCCAAGTGTATTTTCTTCTTATTTTTTTTCCTTTACTTTTCCTTTTTTACAAAATATAATTACAAAATACTCAACCACATGAAACATAACTCTACTCCACACTACAATCAAGAAGAGAATAAAAAGTCAATGCACTGCTTTGGTAAATTTGATCAATCTACAGCAATTTGATGCTTACCGGCTGTCCTTCATAGGTTGCAGTAGGCTGTTTGCACAGATATAATTTCAGGTGAGCTTCACTGCTTACCCTGGTTCTGCAGTCTCAGTCCAAACAAGAGTGACAGATCTGTCACCTCCAGAAATACCTGCTTGCTTTGATTGCTAATTGGTCCCACCTGGGCCTCCTCACTGAGCAGCAGAGAGGAGTGACAGAGAGGAGCAGCAGCCAGGTAGTTTGCCAGAACAATCATTTACATATAAAATAAACAACTTAGGACCAAGCACTGAACCTTGTGGTACTCCACACGAAATATTGCACAGTTGAGATCTCACATCATCAATTTGTACAAACTGTTTTCTGCCCTTCAAATAACTAGATATCCACTGTATGGCTAGACCTCTAATACCATACTGTTGCAATTTTTCAAGTAAAATGGTGTGGTCAATGGTGTCAAAAGCCTTTCTCAAATCAACAAACAGACCCATACAATACTGCTTATCATCTATTGCTGAAGTAACCTCTTCTATCAGTTCCATAAGAGCCAAACTTGTCGAATTATTTGATCTAAAACCATACTGACTATTACTCAAGATATTGTTTTTATCAAGAAACTTGTCCAGTCTGGACACAAATAATTTTTCAAGGATTTTTGAAAACTGTGGCAACAAAGAAACAGGTCTATAATTATTAAATAAACATTTCTCCCCATTTTTAAAAATTGGAACCACCTTTGCAATTTTCATTTTTTCAGGGAATATACCTTTAGAAAGTGATAAATTACAGATGTAATGGCTCTATAATATGACTTATTATCTCCTTCACAACCATCATATCCAAATCATCACAATCTTTAGATCTTTTATCAGTAAATTGTCCAACAACCTTCATTATTTCTTCTTTAGTGGTTCCATTTAGAAACATACTGTTTACACAACCACTGATTAAATGGGGCGGCCGTGGTGTAGTGGTAATGGCAGTCGACCCCTGATCGGAAGGTTGGAGGTTCGAATCCCGCATCCGCCCACCATGTGTCGTTGTGTCCCTGGGCAAGACACTTAACCCCGAGTTGCTCCCGGTAGGTCTGGATGGCGCCTTGCAAGGCAGGCTACCACTACCGGTGTATGAATGTCTGAATGAATGGGTAGATGGTTGGTATTGTAAAGCGCTTTGGGGCTCCTCACAGGGGGCTGGAAAGCGCTATATAAATAAGCTCCATTTAAATAAATAAATAAATAAATGTCACATTTTTGTCATCTGTGTATGTTTCCCATACAAGACGAAATTCGTCTCTGCATTTAACCCAACCACCACCAGGTGGTGCAGTGAGCAGCCATAGAAAGCACACGGGGAGCTGGGGAAATAGGTGTGCACTCATAGACACCCCAAGGTGTGTAGTGGCCGGGACTGGGGTTTGAACCCGTGTCCTTCGGGTCCCAAGTCGGCAGCCCTGCCTCTACACCATCTTGGCCCCACGAAATTCGTCTCTGCATTTAACCCAACCACCCCAGGTGGTGCAGTAAGCAGCCAGAGGGCCCTCGGGGAGCTGGAGAATTAGGTGTGCACTCATAGACACCCCAAGGTGTGTAGTGGCCGGGACGCGAACCCGCGTCCTTCGGGTCCCAAGTCAAACGCCCTAACCACTACACCATCTTGGCTCCTAAACAGCGACGTGGCGGCACATATCACTGGTACCTGAGATATGCTTCTCACGTCGTGGAGGTTTAAGCCAGGAGAAAACCCAGCCAAAACCCCAGTCACGGCATAACTTGTGGTGTGTTTGAGCAGCACACCTCATCCCAATTGCTCCCCGGCGCGCTTTCTATAGCTGCCCACTGCCCCACCTGGTGGTGATTGGGTTAAATGCAGAGTCAAATTTCGTCTTGTATGGAAACATACACAGATGAGCGGGTTCGCGCCCCGGCCACTACACACCTTGGGGTGTCTATGAGTGCACATCTAATTCTCCAGCTCCCCGAGCGCGACTACGTTGCTCGCTGCACCACCTGGTGGTGGTTGGGTTAAAGGCAGAAGACCAATTTACCATTTACCATTTAAATAACTCACGTTTTCATCTATTTTAGGAATTGAGGTTGCAAGATTAGATCCCACATTTACAAAATAATTATTGAAACCATTTACAATTTCTTTGTCATCATGAATTTCATTATAGTTCCCACCCTCATCTATGGTCATGAGCTTTGGGTTATGACCGAAAGAACAAGATCTCGGATACAAGCGGCTGAAATGAGTTTTCTCCGCAGGGTGGCTGGACTCTCCCTTAGAGATAGGGTGAGAAGCTCAGTCATCCGGGAGGGACTCGGAGTAGAGCCGCTGCTTCTCCACATCGAGAGGAGCCAGTTGAGGTGGCTCGGGCATCTGGTTAGGATGCCTCCTGGACGCCTCCCTGGTGAGGTGTTCCGGGCATGTCCCACCGGGAGGAGACCCAGAGGAAGACCCAGGATACGCTGGAGGGACTATGTTTCTCGGCTGGCCTGGGAACGCCTTGGGATTCCCCCAGAGGAGCTGCTCCAAGTGGCTGGGGAGAGGGAAGTCTGGGCCTCCCTACTTAGGCTGCTACCCCCGCGACCCGACCCCGGATAAGCGGAAGAAAATGGATGGATGGATGGATGGATCATGAATTTCTACATTATTTTCCACAAAATGTTGTGACAATCCCATGTTACCCTTATGTTTATTTAGAACATTGTTAATTATTCTCCATGTCGCCCTCATATCACCACTGCATTTATGTAATAATTGACTATAGTATTCCCTCTTATGTTTTCTTATAATCCCTACTAACTTATTTTTGTACTTTTTATACTTTTCTTCAGCATCCTGTGTTCTAGACTTTATGAAACGTGAATATAGATTATTCTTTTTTTACATGCATTATTTAATCCATTAGTCATCCAAGGATGATCTACTGTTTTATCCTTAATGTAGATTTTCTGCATACAATTTTTTTAAACAAATTTTCAAGGATCCTCATAAATTCAACGTAAGATTTTTTTACGTCATCAACATAAACTTCATCCCATTTTTGTATGTCTAGATCTTCTTTGAATTTGTCTAATGCTTTTTTTGATGTATTTATTATATTATGTTTTCTTTTAATTGTTGTTGGTTTACTATCATCACTTTTGTAAATTGAAAAAACCGGTAAATGATCACTGATATCCATCATCAATATACCACTTATCACCTCCCCATCTGTTATGTTTGTGAATATATTGTCAATTAATGTTGCACTTTGGGTAGTAATTCTCGTCGGATTTGATATTAACGGATATAAATTTAAACTATACATTGAATTTACAAATATACTGATATTATTAGGATCGGCCTTATTATCTAAATCAATATTGAAGTCACCACATGAGAAAACTTTTTTATTTTTGCTCTTAACTAACAACTCCAATATTTTATCATTAAATATCTCTATCTTTGATGATGGTGATTGGTAGACACAACTTATTATAATGTTTTTTCCACATTTGTTTATAATTTCCACTGTGATCATTTCCATCATATTGTCAACAACAATTGACATATCTTTAATTAATTTACATTTTATTTCCTTGTTTATAAATAAAGCCACTCCGTCTTTTTTATTTTTCCTATTCATATAATGTAATTCATATCCTTCAATATGTATATTATTTATATTATCATCATTAAGCCATGTCTCCGACAATGCTATTATTTTGAAAGTTTTATTAATGTTTTTGAGATTATCTAACATGTATGATTTTGCATTTATACTTCTACAGTTTAGGTGAATTAAAGAAAGATCATCATCTGTTATATTCACATCAATAAACTGCTCTTCATTATAGTATTTACTTTCTTTTTTAGTTGGAAAAAGACTTCTCTCGAATTCCTCATCAACATTATATATTTTAGATATCGAATCATCATGCATCATCATTAACCGTGTGCTTCTTCATCATGTTGATTTACTTCATCATAACTCATAACAGACTGGCTGGTTTAATAAAATAAGAGATGGAATTTTGATTCCCATAGGCAGAAAGTCTCTGACGGACAACAGGAAAACTGTTTACATAAGCGGCCAGATGGACTGGCCCGTGAAGTGGAAAATTATGTCTAGCTTGAAAGACAAAACAGAAAAGGAAGTGAACAGCTTTACCCTGACTCGTGCCTTAGATTCAGAGCACACTTGTAATGAAGAATAAACCAGCAGAAGGTCAAACTCATGCAAATAATGACAAAAGTATACTGTTGATCAATTCTGAATTAACACACATTAAAGAGAAAGTTATTTCTGGTTGATTGGTGTCCATTAATTCAAAATAATTGTAACAAAATAGTGTCCACTTGTCTCCTTGAGAGTTTCAAGAAAGTGTAACACTCAGAGTTTCAGAGAGATGTGAAGAGGTTTAACTCCAATACGGACATGAGAGTGCTATATCTCTACATTGTCTAAATGCATAATTGTGAGTGAGCACAGGCACGGTAGGCGAGAGTAGTGTCATCTCGCCACCCATAACCATAGTGCTCACCCCAATTTCCTATATGTGAATTTTATGAGGATGTATATGAGTGAATGCCTAACGTGTATAATAAAATTGAGGCCCAGGTGGCTCTGAACAACAGAGATGTAAAGAACATTGCAGCAAACCTGAGCCTCAAAATCCCTACATGTATTAATTTGAAATGAAGAGGGCGGAGGCACGCGGTGAGGGATGGGGAGAAAATGACTACAGGAACAATGCTCCTGCAGCGAGTCAGCTCCCCCGCTGACCCTGCATACCCCCCTAGCTCGCCAACGTCCACCCAAGGACCGAGGTCAAACACCTCCTGACTGCCAGGCCCATTGCGCCCCAAACCAGAGAGGGACACGGCCACAAGGGCCACCAGCAGCAGGACCAACAGCCCACATCCACCAGGGCCGCCAAGACCCCTGCTAACCGCAGTCAGCCCACCGCCCAGGAGGACACAAAATCCCACATGGATGACAGGCCAAGAGCACCCGCCTAACCACCAACAGAGCGAGGAAGCATCGGGAGCGGGCCCCCACCATAGTAAAGGGCCCGCCCACCGGCCATGCATAGTCCCAGACCATTCATCAAGGACATCAACCAAGTCCCCACCCCAGAAGAAATACTACACCCACCCTTCATACTAACAACTGTCAAAACACAACACAATAGACACCCAGGCTGGGACAACCTGCCCCCTCCCATGGCCACCAGTCACGCCCCCAAACACCCAATCCCCTAGCACATGAACCCCCAACACACCAGCGAGCCAGGGGCCCACAGGCCAGAGCTGGGCACCAGAGCGCAAGCCAGCCCTTAGCCCGGCGATCCGCCCGCCAGAGCCCAGACCCCCGACCCTCACCGGGCCCAAGCCCGGGGACGACACGTCCCCAGAACCCCAAGCCCCCGGCGCCCACCCCGAAACCACCCCAGCACAGCCGAGCCACCGATCGGTGACCCATGGCCATCGCCACAGACCTCCTCAGGGCCCGCATGCCGCCCCTAGCAGGCATCCCCCAGAACTCCCCCCCGGTCCTCTCCAGGTTGAAGGCAGGGTCCTCCGCGCCCAAACAGCCCCAACCTCCTGGCGTCCCAAACCCCGACCTCCCTCCACACTAGTCCCAATGCCCCATAAGGCCAGAACCCAGACCCCTCACCCTCACTACGTAACAGAGCCGATCAAAGAATGCCAGAGAGATTGATCTGATGTGTCGGCAGATGCTGTTTGGTAAATGGTAAATGGAGCTTATTTATATAGCGCTTTCCAGCCCCCTGTGAGGAGCCCCAAAACGCTTTACAATACCAGCCATCCACCCATTCATTCAGAATGTTTCAAGACTAATATGATCTAACAGAAGATTTTTATACTGATTAATGCTAAGATTATTTTTATTTTTCCAATTCAGGAGTATGGTTTTCTTTGCGATGCATAAGGCAGTGAAAAACATACAGGATGTTTTTTTTTTTAGTGTAACACCTTCAAAGATACCCAATAAACATACGGAAGGAGAGAGTGGGAAATTACATTTCAAACATTTAGACAAGTCTTCACATACCTGGACCCAGAACATCTGAACGGGTGGACAGAACCAGAGTGCGTGAATATAGTCATCTGGTATATTGCCTTTGCACTGTGAGCAGTTGTTAGATGGTGTAAAACCCATCTTAAACATTCGCTGACCTGTATAATGTACTCTATAGAGAACCTTATATTGTATTAATTGTAAATTGGAGATTCTAGTCATTTTAAATGTTTTAAACATATTTGAGACCAGGTTTGTTGTTCAAACTTGGTTGATAATCTGACTCCCATTTTTCAACAGGTAGTGTTATTGAGTCATCGATTCTAGACAATTTTTTGTATATTTTAGATAATAATTTGGGGGGTTGAAGATTAATGAACTCTAACACACATAATGGTGTTTCCAACAATGCTTTATTAAGCTTAAATTTATTTTTTACAATAGACTTAATTTGTTGATATTCTAAGAAATATTTATTATCAATATCATATTGTATTATTAAATTATTAAATGGAATAAAGTCTATACCTTCAAATATGTGTTCCAGACGTTCAATTCCTTTAATTCTCCAACCTGGGAAATTTAACATATTTTTTCCTTGCTGTATGTCAGGATTGTTCCAGATGGGCGTATGTCTGCACGGAAGCAGTGAAGACTTTGTCATTTTCAGATACTCCCACCATGCTGTCAGAGATGAGCTACCATACCATACCATACCATTTTATTTATAAAGCACTTTAAACAGGAGCAAGTCCACACAAAGTGCTGGACAAACAAACACGCAACAGGCAACACAGACAATGAGGTACAACACGAAAAACATTAAAAAAAACATTGCAGATCATAAATAAAACGATCCAATACAAATCAGCTGGCATTGAAAGCAATGGAGTAGTAGTGAGTTTTTAACCGGGATTTGAAAACCGAGAGGGAGGGGGCCTGTTTGATGAGCAGCGGTAACTCATTCCAGAGTCTTGGGCCTGCTACAGAGAAAGCCCTGTCACCCCTGCGCTTAAGCTAATATTTATACTTTTAAAGCAGACATGTCTTTTTATATCTGCACTAATAAATGGTAGATCCGAAATCCTAATATTATTACATAAAGTTTGTTCTATATCTATCCAAGTTTCATCTAGTGCATTCGGATTTAACCACTTTGATATATATATTGTAACCTATTGGCTATATAGTAATAACAAAAGTTTGGAAGTTCTAATCCTCCTGTATCTTTTGATTTCTGTAATGTTTTTAAACTAATACGTGGAGTTTTATTTTTCCAAAGAAATTTAGATATAAAAGAGTCCAGTGACTTAAACCATTCAGTTGAAGGTTTATTTGGAATCATTGAGAATAAATAATTTATTCTCGGCAGCACCATCATTTTTACTGAGGCAACTCTTCCCATAAGTGATATGGGTAGAGATCTCCATCTAGTAAGATCGTCTTCAATTTTCTTTAATAGTGGAATATGATTCAATTTTAATAAGTCTTCCAATTTAGGAGAGATATTAATACCCAAATATGTAATGTTACCTGATCGAAGTCTTTCATTGAGAGAATTATTAAACACGCAATTTATTGGAAGAACTGTAAATTTTGTCCAATTTATAGAATAATCAGATACTTTTGAGAATGAGTTTATTAATTTGATAACATTAGATATTGAGTTTCCTGAGTTCAGAAGAAAAAGTAAAACATCGTCAGCATAAAGACTAATTTTATGTTCTATGTTTTTACAGTGTATGCCTTTAATATCAGCACTTTGCCTTATTGCTGCTGCTACAGTTTCAATAAAAATAGCAAATAATAATGGTGAAAGTGGGCAACCTTGCCTGGTACCCCTCTGTAAACAGAAACTCAAAGATATTTGATTATTTGTCTTGACGCACGCTGTTGGTGAGCTATATAATATTTTAACCAGTTAATGAAATAATTCCCAAATCCAATGCCTTTGATTAGTTTCAGCTGTTTGTGCAGCTGATAGAGGACTTTAAAGCCCAACACCCACCATGTTTTCAAATTGCATCGCCATTAATATTTATTAGTTTATTTAAAAATAATACAGGAGCGTTTACTTATATTGTGGAGAAATAACACTAAATGTGTTATTTCATGATTTATAGCAGATTTTAGCATGCAGCTCCGGGAAAATCTGCCCCTCTCCATATATGGGCATTCACAAGGGCATTCACGTCACCAAAGTGACGCCTTGGAGTTACAGGCGAGCAGAGGAAAAGAAAAAGGAAGTAAGTAAGTAAGTAAGTAAACTTTATTTATATAGCACCTTTCACAGATATAAAATCACAAAGTGCTTTACAAAAGAAATACACATAATAAAATCATACTAAAATTATACTAAAATCATACACTCTTAAAACATGCTATACAAAAAGGTTACACATGATAAACTCTAAAACCAATAAGTACAATTATCCATAAGCCTGTTTAAAAAGATATGTCTTAAGACTTCTCTTAAATGCATCAGTCGACTCAGAGCCGCGCATTGTTAGAGGGAGAGCGTTCCAGAGCCTCGGTGCCACCACCTGAAATGCTCTATCACCACGGGTTTTAAAATGGGTTCTAGGGACCGACAGCAGTAGCTGATTAGAAGACCTCAGATTTCTAGATTGACAAAGAGGCTTCAAAAGATTGAAAACATATTTGGGAGTCTCACCATGGAGTGCTTTAAAAGTTAAAACCAAAATTTTAAAATGAACCCTAAAATATATCGGAAGCCAGTGGAGAGAGTACAGAACAGGAGTAATATGATCCGTTCTGCGGGTTCCAGTCAAAAGTCTGGCTGCAGCGTTCTGAACAGACTGAAGAGAAGCCATGGTGGATTTACTTATCCCTACTAAAAGGCCGTTACAATAATCCAACCGAGAAGAAATAAAAGCATGGACAACCATTTCTAATTCTGTCTTAGATAAAATAGCTCGCAACTTTGAAATGTTCCTTAAATGATAAAAACAGTTGCGAACTAACAGTTTACAATGACTGTCCATTGACAGAGAGCTGTCAAAGAGAACACCCAGATATCTAAGGTTGTTTTTGTTCGAAGGATTTAAGAACCCAAGATGCTTCCTTATTTCCAAGATTTTATCATCTGGAGCAACGATAAGTGTTTCAGTCTTAGCAGCATTCAACTGCAAGTGGTTGTCATTAAGCCAAATTTTGGAAGGAAGGAAGCATTTTTAAATATTCCCTAAAGCTGCCTGTTGATTAATCCTGCTGTCGCTCACTCATATTCTGAGCGAGCATCCACTTAGACATACTAGTTTAATTCGTTTGATCGCGACAAATTCATTCATTTCCGCATCGACTTTTTATTCTCTCGCCCCGTGATCAGAAAGGCAGCCAGCCGCTCAGCTGAGCTCTGCGCGCGCGCGTGCTTCCCGACCCGTGCTCCCCGCAACAAGGCTGACGAGAGATAAGAGCAGATACATACACTCGAGGGAGCAAATTACACCGGCACTAGGAACTTCAAAGGTGACCAGCGGAACGAGGAGCCAGAGACCGCGTGGCTCGCGGCTCGCTCCTCAGGGGCAGAATGAATGAGAGCAGCAAAAGGTCCGCAGTGGTGTTATAAAATAAATAATAAATAAAATCAGAGCGCTGGTCCATATACCGGTACACACAAATGCACCAGGAAATATGCAGGAAATATGCAGTTTTAACTACCACTCTCTCTCATAAACCTCCATGGAAACTCACTCCTACCTTCTGCCTTCTGGGTGGAGATCAATGTAACAAAAGGCATGACCCTTCGGGACTCTTCGGCCAGGTTTCCGGATTCATTCGGGAGTGGTTTTTTTTTTTTTTTTTTTTTAACCCTCGCCTGGCCCAAATGCAAAAATGAAAATAGACCTAATAATAAATTACAGTAATTGTACAATATGGTGAATTGTTAGTGTCATGGTGGGTGTTGTCCTTTAAGGTCTGGATCAGAATCCAGGTCGTCTTTAGACGGAGCATTTTTGTCTGGGTCAGTCAGATACAGTATCATGGAATTGATAGCAGGGTCCAACTTTTGCAGTTGGATGATGTCTGGGTCGGTCAGTGCGGGTCGTGCAGAGACCGTGTTGTCAGCAGGTCTGGCTGCAGCCTGTGCACGTGTGACTGCCATCATCTCAACTGTAGGTCATGTTGACTGAGTTTCAATTAACCAAGAGGGATTGAAGGACCATGGAGGACCATCGTCAGCTCCCTCCTTCGCCAAAGAATCTGCAAGGTCATTGTAGTAATATAATAATAATAATTAATTCAATTTATAACGCACTTTTCATTACTGAAAATCTCAAAGTGCTACACATATATTGAATGCTACACACATTCATAAACCGATGGCGGCAGACTACCATGCAAGGTGCTTTCCAGTCCTACCGGGAGCAACTTGGGGTTAAGTGTCTTGCCCAAGGACACAAAGACACATGGTGCGGGTCCCGAGAGTCGAACCGCCAACTTTCCCATCGGGAGACGACTGCCCTTACCATTAAGCCACGGCCGCCCGTACTGTATTTGTCATCGCCTGGGACTCTAGAATGTCCTGGAAATTTCTTCCAGTAGATTTGTAAGTCGTGTGATGTCACCAAGTGATCACACGCCATGAAAAGCTCTTTGTGTTTGACCACTTTTCTGTTGCTTGTTAGGAAACCGTTCTGTTTCCATACGGCGAGAACACAAGTGAAACTCAAACGAGCATAGTTAGAGTCAGTGCAGATGACTAGTGTTTTGATGGAGCGTTCAACTACCATCTGGAGAGCTATTAGGATTCCTGCAATCTCAGCGTACTGAGAAGTCTGAGAGCCTAAATTGTAGCTGAAAGTAATCTGTTCTTGGTCTTGGAGGAGGACTCCTCCAACACCGGCTTTGCAGTCACGGAAGAATGAAGATCCATCCACGTACAATGTTGTCATATCTTTGCAGATATTTTGATCAAAGAAGTGGTGATTTGGGTCCTCAGTTACTAAGGGCTTGTCCTCAGATGGATGTTGGGTGGCTGGTACATCTTGTGTACATTTTTGGCAGATCGCCAAGTCAGTACCCAAACGTGACTTCTTGTTTTGACCATAGCGGATGTCTAGGTCAAAACTTTGAAGTGCCATGAACCACGTGGCTACACGTGAGTTTGTCACCACACCATCTCTGATGCGTTCACTGTTAAGAAAAGTCACTGGCTGGTGTTGTGTTTCGACAATTATTTTCTGTCCACCAATGTAGCTGGAGAAGTGTTTTACTGCCCACACTGTGGTCAGTAAAGCTTTCTCACAGTCTGAGAATCTCAACTCGGGGCCTGCCATCGTCTTGCTGGCGTAGGCCATCACACGTTTGTCTCTGTCGTGTATTTGGTACAGACCCGCACTTATGCAATGAGCTAAGAAGCCCACTTCCAAGTAAAACTCTTTGTTGTAGTCAGGGTAATAATAATAATAATAATAATAATGAATTCAATTTATAACGCACTTTTCATTAATGAAAATCTCAAAGTGCTACAAGGAGCAACAGAATTAAATGTCAATAAAACAAATAATAAAACAATTAAAATCAATAACAATATCAGCTAAGATCAAAAGTAGAATCATGAGGAGGTAGAGTATGCTTGGTCGAAAAGAAAGGTCTTCAAGTCGCTCTTAAAGTCAACCACAGACTGTGGGGCTCTTAGACAGTCAGGAAGAGAGTTCCACAGGCGGGGGGCAGCCACACTGAAAGCCCGGTCTCCCATGGTCCTTAATTTGGTTCTCGGAATGTGAAGGAGATTGCTGTTCTGTGACCGCAGCGAGCGGGTGGATGAGTATGGAATAAGAATATCCTTCAGATAATCTGGTGAAGTTCCGTGTAAGCATTGATGTGTAATGAGAGCAGTTTTGTACTGAATTCTGTAGGTGACAGGAAGCCAATGAAGGTTATGGAGAATGGGCGTAATATGTTCAAATTTACGAACTCTCAACAAGATCCTTGCTGCACTGTTTTGAATATATTGAAGTTTCTGAAGGTTTTTGCCAGGGATTCCAATAAACAGGGAGTTGCAGTAGTCGAGCCTGGAGGAGACAAAAGCATGGACGAGCTTCTCAGCATCGGAAAAAGTTAGGGATGGGCGAAGTCTGGAGATGTTTCGAAGATGGAAGAAGCAAGTTTTAAACAGATGCTTAATGTGATTTTCAAATGTAAGATTGGAGTCCATTTTTATTCCAAGATTAGTAACAGAGGTGGAGAGGGGGATGTCTTGTCCAGAAAAGGAAAGTGTTGTTATAGGAGATGTTTGTACCTGGTGAGGGGTGCCAATCAGTATGGCCTCAGTCTTGGAGCAGTTTAATTGAAGAAAGTTCTGATTCATCCATGCCCTAATTGCCTCCAGGCAGGCAGAGAGGGCAATGAGTGAAGATGGAGATGACAAGGTGGAAGATGAGACTAAACATGGGGCTGACTTGATCCTGTTTATAAGGGCATCCATTGCCTGCTGTTGTTTGTATTGTCAGTCCAGACAAATGGAACGTCTTTCCTTAGGAGTTCAGTCAGTGGTTTTGCAAGGTCTGCATAGTTCTCTATGAATTGGTTCAAGTAGTTACACATGCCCAGAAAACTTTGTAGTTCTTTGAAATTGGAGGGGACTTTGAGATTCTCAAGGCCTTGGGTGCGAGTCAGCTGTGGTTGTACTCCGTCTGGACCTACAAGTAGGCCAACGTAGTCCACCTTGGTTCTGCACCACTGGCATTTGACAGTGATATCTTAGCACCAGCAGTTGTAAGTTGATTCAGAACGTGGTCGATCTCAGCCAAATGTGAGTCCAGTGTTGGCTGCCTCAATAGGACATTGTCCACATAAATCAGTGTCCCACGCTTGTGGGCATCTGGACATGCTTTGTTCAAAAAGATGTTGAACTCTGCAGGCGAATAAGCGTAGCCAAAGGGACACCTGTTAAAAGTGTACTGACGGCCACCAAAAGTGAAAGCTAGTTTGTATTGATCCTCGGTACGCACAGGGATGGTCCAAAAACCAGAGGCGACATTGAGGGTTGAAAAGTACTTACCATTGGTGACCTTGGGCAGTTCCTGTTGGAGTTGGGTCATAGGCCACCTAGATAAGGGAACTTGTTTGTTTAGCTTTCTGTAATCTATTGTAAGTCTCCACTTACCATTTGGTTTTAACACTGGCCATAAAGACGCAGAGTAAGTGCTGTTACAGTATCGGATGATACCTTTTTCTAACAGGTTATCAATGATTTCTCTGACAGGTTCATGTGTTGCCAGGGGAATCTTGTATTGGCTGACAAATGCAGGTGGAGCATTGGGCGGGGTTGGGATGCTCACTGTGTGGAGCGTGGTTAACCCACAATCTATCGAGTCAGTTGAGAATGATTTCTCATATTTCAGGAGAACTTCGTGAAGTTTGTCCCTTTCTTCATCAGTTTTCAGGGCGTCGGATTGGGCGACCACCTTTTCAATGTGTGAAGAAATTGAGAGGGGTTCTTGTTCTTTGGGGGGCTCCTGTGAGTCCCTTTCAGTGTCGTAAAACCTGTCTACAGGTAGTGCACTGTAAGTTTGAGGGCCTAGACCGTCTCCTTGGTTGAAACCGAACCTGTTGACTGGGTCATGGTCGGAACCATTCGGGTAGAAGAGCGCTATGGCCTGTGTTGGTTTTGTGAACAAGACTTGCCCCGTGTGTTGACTTGGGATCAAGTTTTCTGGGAGTCCTTCCAGAAATGGAATGCTCAGTTCAAAATCATGAAAATCAGTAAAGACCAACCATCCTAGCTGTGTGTTTTTTGGGGTACCTCTTCTGTGCCTGTGTTGCACACTGCAACAGATGTGGTCCTGCAGTCGAGGGTCACTTGGCATGTGGTCTCCATGGACAGTCCTAAGTTGAAAAACATAGGAGATGGTTGAAAGTATGCCTGTTTCGTGCTAATAGTTTGTCCGCTCATGATGTGAAACATCACCGGCTTGTTCATAACCTGAGGTGGTACCGCAGTGTTATGGCTGTTAGCAACCTGGCAGACATCTGGTATGGTCTGTCCAACCTTAAGGTTCTCTGTAGTTAGCACAGGAGAGTCCTTTGTGGCTGTGTCTAGTGACCACAGTACATTATTGTTGATGTCCACTCGGACACCTAATCTTACCAAAATGTCAGAGCCTATGTAGGTTGCATGTGGTAAGTTCGGGACCACGAGGAACGGGTGGTTCAGGTCTCGTTCGTTCCATGTCAGTTTCAGGTTAATGATCCCTTTTGCGGTCATTACCTGTTTATCGTTGGGGTCTAACGAAAAGCGGAAAGTCTTTTTGTTCATTCCTAGACCCAACTGCTTTTGAACCAAGGTTCCATAGAAAGCTTGGCTGATCGCTGATTTCTCCGTCCAAGGGGAGAGAACAGCATCATCGGTGTGGGATCCTTGGATCTTAACACCTTTGACTACCTGTGGTAGGTAGTGTTCAGTGAGTGCTGATCGTTTCAGCTCGCAGAGGAGGCTCTCTTGTTGGGCCAGGGTAGGGACCAACTGTTAGGTCTCTTCTGCCCCACCTGTTTTAGAAGGTTCACTTACCGGGTTTTCGCTCTCGGATGAGGAGTCCCTTGCGTCTTCCGCGGTACCTGCTGTAAGACAGTCAGTGTCACCTTGTGTAGGCATATCGATCAGCAGTGGTTGGCTCACTCTGGTCCACATTGTCTGATTGCCATAATCTATAATCGCGTCAAAACGGTTTATAAAATCCTGGCCAACCAGAAATGGGAATGAGTCAACTGTGGACACATGTACCGGGTGGTATAGTGTCATTTCGCTAATCTGCATGTGAACCATGGCCATAGCTGTTAAGGTTGTTCTCGTCTCTGAGAGATCCTGCAACACTACAGCACATTCTTTGAGGTGTATTTCCCTGTCAACACTGTTAGCGGCTATCTGTAGATCCTTCAACAGTGTGGGTGACAAAATGGTTATGTCGGCTCCACCGTCCAGGAGGGCCTCTTCTGTGAGGACCCCTTCTAATGTGATTGACAGGTAAGCTTTCTTAGCGGGCCCCTTCCTGATAATGTTACACGGGAACCTATTAGGTTTTTTCCGACGTTTGTTACGTCTAACAATGTCTGTGTCATTTTCATTTATCTGTACTGGTAGTGCAGTCACACATGTGTCTGTGTGTTTGGTTTGTGACGAGTCATTGTCTTTGGTAAGTGAGGTTCCCCCCCCCCCTTTGTCTGATGAGGGGCTCTCCAGCTTTGTAACAATGATGTCATGGTTACCGTCAACATCTTGTTGACTGTCACCTTCTGGACTGTCAACATTTTGACTGTCACTACCCTGATAGTCAGCATCCTGACCATCAGTATCTTGTTGACTGTCCGCCATTGTGGCAATGTTTTGATTTGTGTGCTCTGAATTACTATCAATGATAGTGCTACACATCACTCCAGGTTGGTTTTCTTTGTTTGCATTATTCAAATTTTCCAACAACCAACGTATTTTTTTCTGTCTCTTAAGAGCTCAGAGGTTAAGGGCCTTTTTTCTGGAACTTTTGTGATTTTCTGCTCGTCTTGGACTGTTCTGTTCGAGGTGCAGGAGGGGCATGTCCCTGACTTGGGGGTTTCTCTTGGGACCACCCTTTGTTGTATGGATTACATCGGTATCCATACTTTTTAGTCCGTGGACGTGCGTCCCAGTTTTGACCTTGGTGGTCACCCTGTGGGTTCGGTTTGAACCACTGTGGGTTTTTGTTCCAGTGGGCACCTTCATTTTGTGGTTTGTTAGGTTGGAAATTTTGTCTTTTCTCGCATCCCTTAAAAGAGTGAGCTGACGCTCTTGCTCCTTCAAGTTCTAGCGGTTGATACCTGACCTTTTCACCTGGATACACTTCTAAGGGTTTCTTGTGTCGCTTGTATGTTTCAAAAACACGTATAGTGCACTCCTTTAATTCACGCATGGTTTTTTCTTTGTAGTCGGCCATGAGGTTGGCCGATGAACCAATCTCTGAATGTAGATTGTTCATAAAAAGAAACTTAAAATCACGCTCATCCTCCATACCTTGATCATTTCTGTCACCAAAAAAGGCCTGGAAAAGTCTGTCATAATATGGTATCGGATGTTCATTTTGTCCCTGAGTGATTTTCAATACGGCTTGGTAGCCAACGTCTCCCATGCGAGGAGTATATTATCGCAATAGAGTTTCACAGAAAAGTTTGTAATCCTTCAAAATGGCGGCTGGTTGACGCGCAATGAAGTGCTACACTTTCCTACTTGAGGTGAGTTTGATCAAACAGACTCTATCGTCAACCGTAGCATTCGGATAGCATGCCAGTTTAAACTCAATGTCTTTCAGATAGGTATTGGTTTCATTTGAACCATATTGCCCTGGCTCAAAATGTTGCACTAACTGAGAAATTTTATGGAGTCGTTCTATTGGGACAGCGAATTGAGAACCATTGATATTGATATACCCACCTATCTGCGCACCAGGTACACCTGTTGACGTGGGATATGTAGGTACCTGCCATTGGGTTGTCCTAGCAAACGTCGGTTGAGGTGGAGGTGGTGGTGGAGGTGGGTTTAGGAACTGTCTTTCCATGAGATCCAAACATTTTTTTCCTCTCTTCAAGGAGTTTTTTTGTTTCTGAGGCACGCTCTGCCTGACAACTTTGTAAAGGTAGTCCCCGACTTACGAGCGCTCTTACTTACGAGGTCCCAGACTCACGAGTATGCATCTCATAAAAATTTTAAAAAATATATATATATAAATGAATACATGTACAATACTGTACAGTCACCAAGCACTTAGTCTATCCTAACACAGTTTTTAAAGCTGAAGGAATGAGTTGAATTGTCTCCCTTTCACATAAAGTGAAAGTAATCAGCTGTAAAGCTTCCAAATTCGTTTGAGATGACTGTGATTCTTCTGAATCTGAATCAAAATCCAGTAGAGAATCTGGATTGCCATACACTGCTTCTGGATCGGGTAGAAATGGCAGATCATTATGGTACCTGTGTTCTTGCACATCATTATAGTACATATGTTCTGTCATGTTTGTATCCACCTCGATTGGAACTTCATCATATATTGGCTCATCCATCTCTGTTTTGTTTTTTGTGACAATCAATACCAGTGATGTCACTAACGCGTTACAAAGTAACGCGTTACTCTTGTCGGACCACTTTTTTCAGTAACTAGTAATCTAACACGTTGCTATTTAAAATCCAGTAATCAGATTAAAGTTACTTTCTCCAAATTATTTTGCGTTACTTTTTTGTAATTTTCTGTTGTACTGTAATTTAATTTTATTTACTCAATGCGTCTCGGCCGGGGAGTGATAAAAAAAAAAGACGGAAATTCGGTCAGCTGTGGCTGTTTGAAACCTGACACCGCAGCGTGCATGACAGTCAGGAACTGTGAGCTGAGTGCGCTCACTCGGAGGAGATGAGAGGAGGAGGAGACCACTTTACTGCAGTTCAGTTACATTTGGAGTCGCAGCACAAGCCTCTCAAGCAGAGAGCTGCGAGTCAGGAGGTCCCCCCGCCACCACCACCCCGCGACCAAAACAACAAGCTTGACTTCGGTGCAGCCCCCCACACCTCCTGCTGTGTAGAAACTGGTGTGGCAGCTTTGAGCTGGATGGATGCAATAGGTCTTCTGGTATTTACATACAAATACATTCTTTGTTCTGGTTTCTTCTGGTATTTACGCAAACAAGCTCATCTACAGCTCCATTCAGTGTCAGGAGAACACACAGCATGATGCAGCCCTTTACAGAGTTCAGTAACCTGTGTGAGAACTGGGGCTTTGATTCAGAAATATATTTTTGTTATTACTTTATGGATAGAAAAAGTATGGATATATACTGCAGTTGTTCAGCATATTGTTTTTGTACTATTAGTGTATTCTTAGTTTAGAGTATTTCTTAATTCATATCTTAGAACGTATTTCTGTTTTTCTTTTACAATTTATATGTTTGTTTCGATGTAACTAAGACCCATGTGTACACAGTTTTCTAAAATAAAAATAAAAAACTCTGATTTTGATGTTAAAAGACTGTCTTTATTATATTATTTATTTTAAAAAGTATTTACAGAAATACTTTTTTGTAAAAATATTATTTGTTTAGTGAAGTCAAGAAGACACTATTTTTTATATAAAGCAAGTATTCCTTTATTCATTCAACCTTCATTTATGATGATATATCAAGAAATATTGCCTTATTTTTTATAAAAAGTATTTGTTTAATGACCTCAGACTTTTATGTTTCATAAAAACAAGTATTTATGTTTAATGAAGTCAAGAAAGACCATTTTGTTTTTGAATATTTTTATTAGTAATTATTTTATTAATACATTTACATTTTTTATGTATTGTGACAGAGAGGGTTCTTGTCAGCAGCTGCTGAAAGTAACTAATAAAGTAATTTAGTAATCTAACTTAGTTACTTTCCAAATCAAGTAATCAGTAACTTAACTAAGTTACTTTTCCCAAAGACTAATCAGTAACTTAACTAAGTTACTTTTTCAATGTAACTATGCCATCACTGAAATGGTTTTGTATTTGCATCTGCCATGTTTTGTGTTGATTTTGTGAGAATCAGCAGAATGTTTTTTATTTTAGTGTTGTGTTTGCACCTAAATGTTTTCTCTTTTATCCAGCAATGAGTTAATTAACTAGATAAGCTTTCTGGTTTTATTATTGTAACGTTTAATAAGTCTTTCAATCATTCAGTACCTTTTCTTTGCTAGGTTTTACCTGCAATGAAAATTGTAAAAGTTAAATGCTCGCTGCGCAGTGTTAACTTAAAAATAGAACTTATTTAATAAAACAGTTACTACTAACCCAAGCCTGATTTTTGTTTTTTCACTCGAACGCTCTTTAAAAGATATGAAAATAAATGCAATTTCACACAAAAATGTTATCAGATCCTGTTGTATGATCCTCAAGTGAAAGTTTTTCAGTTTCAGTGAAACTGTTTTACTGCATTTGACAGCTAGCAGGAGTGAACAAGGTCTTTGTTATTTTAAATATTTCTTTATTTAAAATAAACTGGAGTGTTTAATTTTGCACAGAATAGATTTAAAAGATGTTGTTCTTTAAAGAAAATGCAGATGGGAGCACTTTCTGTGGAAAATGATTTCTGTTCTTTCTTTTAACCAGCAGATGGCAGTGTAAGACTTATATTATCAGTGACTGTACAGCAAACCCCCTACCTACGACTCCTTCGACCTACGGCAACCCGGACCTACAAACGTATCATATTTAATAAAAAATATGAAATTATTTATAAAAAATAAAATATATATATATATATATATATTTTTTTTTGTGTGTGTGTTTAAATGTTCTTAATTTCATGTGTACAGCACTTTGTTGCAGCTGTGGTTGTTTTAAAGGCTTTATAAATATAATAATTATGATTAAAAATGATCATTTCTGATCATTTTTGTCATAATTGCCCAATAATTGTGCAACTTCCGGTCATAACAGGAAATGCTACAAGAAGAAGGTCTTCAGTTTACACGGTCACAAGTTAAAGCAGAACACCGGACCGTCTGCGGCAGCCATTTTCGGCAGCCGGCTTTGCCTCATATGGATTAATTACTAGCTGGAAACGGCTCTGTGAACTCTGTGGACGTCTCAGCCTGGAGCAGCAGCCGCGGATCGATCACCGATCGATCGCGCCGGACCGCCACACGAACACCAGCTCATGGCCTGGCTAACAGGCAGCTAGCAGAAGCTAACACAGGCCTCAGCAGCTGCCATGGTTCGCCGCGCTGCTCGGCCGACAACATCAACGCATGGCAACCTAAGATGTCGGCTTTGACCATCTCAAAGTAAGAAATTATATTTTTATTTATTCTGCACTGTTTTAATTAATTATTTTATTCTGTAATAATTTTACAGTATTGAATGTGCTGTGCTGAATAGCAATGTTTAACGTTACTGCACACTACAGTACTGTACATGCTGTACAGTTACTGTGTGTGTTTATGGATGAATGTGTGGTGTAATTTGTTAGATAAGTGTTTGTAAATAAAGTTCTGTGCATGTTTATGGCCCAGTATGTCAGCTTGTTCAGTCTCATGCCGATAAATTTGTGTGCGGCGCTCCGTTAGCGTTATTTCCGCGACGTACGAACGAAATCAAGACCTACGAACAAGATGTTATTTTCACCCCCTAGCTACGGCAGAATCAACCTGAGAACGGTCCTTAGGTCCCGAACTCGTTCTTAACTCGGGGGTTTGCTGGAATTACTCTTTCTGACCGCTATAGAGGTGCTGTGGGCTCTAAGGCCGCGTTGACTTCCTGTTAGCTTTAGCCGTAGCATCAAACTAAAATCGGTTAAACGTCAACTTTTGAATGAGTTTTTCAGTCTGGCGTGATAATCGCACGAAACCGGATTCGTTTATGAAACAAATGCTGTGGTTAAAAATGTTTCAAACAGATTCTGTGAACTTTTAGGTATTTAATGCACCAGACTTTTTCCTTTTTTCTATCGGGCGAATTTACTTCCGCTGACATGTCGTACGTGGTACCTTCATGGACTCATGCACCGTCTGATTTTCCCGTTCGCTCTAAAATAAATATAGCAAAACACCGTATTAAACAGCATCTGACGATATTATATGCATAGAAAGCGAACCAAGCCAGACAGACTGTCAGAATTGTGTGAACCAAAATGAAATCTATACCATACCATACCATTTTATAAAGCACTTTAAACAGGAACAAGTCCACACAAAGTGCTGGACAAACAAACACGCAACAGGCAACACAGACAATGAAGTACAACACGAAAAACATAAAAACATTGCAGATCATAAATAAAACGATCCAATACAAATCAGCTGGCATTGAAAGCAATGGAGTAGTAGTGAGTTTTTAACCGGGATTTGAAAACCGAGAGGGAGGGGGCCTGTTTGATGAGCAGCGGTAACTCGTTCCAGAGTCTTGGGCCTGCTACAGAGAACGCCCTGTCACCCCTGCGCTTAAGGCGAGTTTCTGGAACTATTAAGAGTACCTGATCCTCTGACCTCAAAGCACGTGGAGGGACATATGGGTGTATCAGATCCGAGAGATAGGCGGGGGCGAGACTGTTCAGCGATTTGTAGACATACATGAGAATTTTGAATTGGATTCGAAGATGAACCGGTAGCCAGTGAAGGGAGGCCAAGACTGGTGTAATGTGCTCTCTTTTGCGTGTGCTGGTTAAAAATCGGGCAGCTGCGTTCTGAACCAGTTGTAATCGTGCAATGGTGGCTTGACTGACGCCAAGCAGAAGGGAATTGCAGTAATCCAGCCTAGATGTAATGAATGCGTGAATCACTGTCTCCAGGTTGTTTTTTGATAATATGGGCTTCAGCTTAGACAGACGCCTCAGCTGGAAAAAACAGGATTTGACAATCATGTTTACATGACTGTTGAGTTTCATGGAAGGATCCATTATCACTCCCAGATTTGTGACTTTTTGTTTTTCGGACAGGGGTAGAGCAGACAGGTCAATGCAGTGGTTTGAGGTTGTGTCATTGGGAAGGAACAATATGGCTTCCGACTTCTTATCGTTGAAGCTTAAGAAATTTAAAGCCATCCAGTCCCTGATGTCAGCCAGGCAGTCGAGCAGAGGTTGAATAGAGCCTGTACCATTTTGTCTTAGGGGGAAGTAAATTTGACAGTCATCAGCGTAGAAGTGGAAGGGTATATTGTGTTTCCGGAAAATAGCACCGAGTGGCAGCAGGTATAAGGAGAACAAGAGAGGACCCAGGATGGACCCCTGCGGAACCCCCCATTTAATGCCTCTTTTCCACCGCTCGGCTCGGCTCGGGTTGGATCGGCTCAGGTCGGCTCAGTTCGGGTCGGGTCACATCTATGTTCTGTTTCCACAGCTTTTTTGTACCCCTTCTGTGGGCGGGGTCCAGAATCCTACTCGTCCAGAAACTGTTTTTTTTTTTAAACAACACAGTGTGATCACAACATGTTCATATACTAAATGTATCCTGTTGGAGTTATTTGAAATAAAATTCAATGTTTTATAGATGTGTCAAGCTACCACCATTAATTTTCTCCCTTCTACTTTGTATCACATATTATCAATTCTATCAAAAACCACATAACTGATATTTTTCAAAAAAATCTAGTGTGATCACAACATGTTCATATACGAAATGTATCCTGTTGGAGTTATTTGAAATAAAATTCAATGTTTTATAGACATAAAGACACCTCCATTAATTTTCTCCCTTCTACTTTGTATCACATATTATCAATTCTATCAAAAACCACATAACTGATATTTTTCAAAAAAATCTAGTGTGATCACAACATGTTCATATACGAAATGTATCCTGTTGGAGTTATTTGAAATAAAATTCAATGTTTTATAGACATAAAGACACCTCCATTAATTTTCTCCCTTCTACTTTGTATCACATATTATCAATTCTATCAAAAACCACATAGCTGATATTTTTCAAAAAAATCTAGTGTGATCACAACATGTTCATATACGAAATGTATCCTGTTGGAGTTATTTGAAATAAAATTCAATGTTTTATAGACATAAAGACACCTCCATTAATTTTCTCCCTTCTACTTTGTATCACATATTATCAATTCTATCAAAAACCACATAGCTGATATTTTTCAAAAAAATCTAGTGTGATCACAACATGTTCATATACGAAATGTATCCTGTTGGAGTTATTTGAAATAAAATTCAATGTTTTATAGACATAAAGACACCTCCATTAATTTTCTCCCTTCTACTTTGTATCACATATTATCAATTCTATCAAAAACCACATAGCTGATATTTTTCAAAAAAATCTAGTGTGATCACAACATGTTCATATACGAAATGTATCCTGTTGGAGTTATTTGAAATAAAATTCGAATTTTTATAATTTATTTTCGTTGTGCAAGCACAGGTTTTTGGAAAAAGTCAAAGCGAAACTACTTTAAATGCAGCATATTTGACCACTACGTGACAATATTAAAGCGTGGTTAAGCTCAGGAGCCCTCGTACTATAAAGTCAGATATGAAATATATTTTATATCTGTTCATTGAGCTACATTTAAAGACATAAAGCCGCCCGCGCGCCGCGTGTTGCTCGTGGCGAACCTATTTTTTTTTTAAATCCTGCAGTTTTGAGCAGTACGTGATTTTATTAAGGACACGTTCAGCTGAAGACCCATCTTTGCTATAAATTTAAAAAATAATAATTGTTTTTACCGTGTTTATCATGTAAAGTCCTGCAGTGATCGCGTCCCTCGCTTCCGTGAAAACTGCTCGAGTCTCCTCCTCCCTCCTTCCAGAGCGGGTCAGCTCGCCTCAGTACCCCAATGAAACCAGCCCGAAAATCTCGAGAAATCTCGCGCGGCTCAGCACGGAATATCCGGTGGAAAAGGATGAAAGGGGGTCTCTGCGACGCACATATGACGTAACATCCGACCCGAGCCGACCGGTGGAAAAGGGGCATATGAGCCGCCACTGCAGAAGTAAAATCGTTGATGGAAACATAAGGATCTGTCAGAGAGGTAGGATCTGAACCAGTTTAGGGCTGATCCTGAGATGCCCACCCACTGCTCCAACCTAGCAATGAGGATCTCATGGTCGATGGTGTCGAAAGCGGATGTGAGGGCCAATAGGACACGCAGCACAGAGTCACCAGTATCTGTGGATAGGAAGATGGATCCTTCCATGAAACTCAACAGTCATGTAAACATGATTGTCAAATCCTGTTTTTTCCAGCTGAGGCGTCTGTCTAAGCTGAAGCCCATATTATCAAAAAACAACCTGGAGACAGTGATTCACGCATTCATTACATCTAGGCTGGATTACTGCAATTCCCTTCTGCTTGGCGTCAGTCAAGCCACCATTGCACGATTACAACTGGTTCAGAACGCAGCTGCCCGATTTTTAACCAGCACACGCAAAAGAGAGCACATTACACCAGTCTTGGCCTCCCTTCACTGGCTACCGGTTCATCTTCGAATCCAATTCAAAATTCTCATGTATGTCTACAAATCGCTGAACAGTCTCGCCCCCGCCTATCTCTCGGATCTGATACACCCATATGTCCCTCCTCGTGCTTTGAGGTCAGAGGATCAGGTACTTTTAATAGTTCCAGAAACTCGCCTTAAGCGCAGGGGTGACAGGGCTTTCTCTGTAGCAGGCCCAAGACTCTGGAACGAGTTACCGCTGCCCATCAAACAGGCCCCCTCCCTCTCGGTTTTCAAATCCCGGTTAAAAACTCACTACTACCCCATCGATTTGTATTGGATCGTTTTATTTATGATCTGCAATGTTTTTTATGTTTTTCGTGTTGTACCTCATTGTCTGTGTTGCCTGTTGCGTGTTTGTTTGTCCAGCACTTTGTGTGGACTTGTTCCTGTTTAAAGTGCTTTATAAATAAAATGGTATGGTATGGTATGTCGTTAAAAACCTTCAGTAGGGCAGTCTCAGTGCTGTGGAGGGATTTGAAGCCAGACTGGAATAGCTCGGGGATAGCGTGATCCTCCAGGAAGCACTTTAGTTGGGACTCAACTATTTTCTCTAGAAGTTTAGATACAAATGGGAGTCTGGAGACAGGCCTGAAGTTGGATAATACTGACGGGTCGAGGTTTGGTTTTTTCAGGAGGGGTTGAACAGCAGCATGTTTTAATGATTTTGGCACCACACCCGAGGATAGACTGCTATTTACAATCGAGAGAATGGAGGGACCTAGAGTGTGAAAAACCTCCTTTAGGAGCCGAGGGGGGACCACATCGAAGGGGGAGCCAGATGGTTTCAGGCTGCACATGACCTGCTCTAGAGAAGACAGAGAGACTGGTTCAAAATGGTCACAAACAGCAACAGATTGAGGTGGGATGGATGGATCGTTAGATGGAGGAGAAATGAGAGCCCTGGTGGTTGCGATTTTATCTAAAAAGAAATGTTGGAAGTTCTCGCACAGCTCAGTCGAGGCTTCCATGGGTGATTGTTCAGTGAGGTGGAGAACAGAGGACGAACAGCAGCGTATTTCAGAACTCTTGTCTTGGAATATGTGGCTTTAGCGATGAATGTTAGCATAGCTTCCAACAAATTTCCGGACTCTTCTCAATTCAATAAAAACGCTTATAAACACCCCAAAAATCCTGCAACGTAGCGATTAACATCCAAACAGTTAAACCAAGCTGCGCTCAGTAAAAACAGCAATATAAATGTTGCCTAACGGACTTTTACCGTATCAGTAGCAACACGTCAGAGCTCAGTCGACCGGGTGAACCAAACCACAATCTGACTATAACCAGCTTCAGACAGAATATGCGTTCATTTTAACCTGTTTAAAACGTAACATACCACACCACAGTAACTTTCAGATGTTAACAAGAAACTTTTTGTAAGCATAATTTTGATGCTGCTGTCAAAACAGGGAATTGCACCCAGCCTGTGAGCCAGTCAGCTATGACGAGTCGTTCGGAACCGGTCCAATGGAGCTCAGATTCACCGATCCACACAGCAGA
Source organism: Garcialebias charrua (assembly GCA_038048925.1). Classification (NCBI taxonomy): domain Eukaryota; kingdom Metazoa; phylum Chordata; class Actinopteri; order Cyprinodontiformes; family Rivulidae; genus Garcialebias; species Garcialebias charrua. The sequence goes on from JBBPBX010034712.1 coordinate 30,039, forward strand.
GACAATTCTTCACCAACAAAAACTTCAAAACAAACGTCTAAAAATTGAGCAATGATAATTTTAACCCAAAGCAAACCCAAAGCAAAAAAAAAAACAGTTTCTGGACTAAATTAATCACATTGTAGGTATTGTAGGTCGCAACGGAGCTTTCTTCCCTTGGTACAGCAGCTCTGCAGACATTGCACGTTGCTGTCTTGCGGTGTTTAGTGTACCGTACTTTTCGGCGGAAAAGTCGCTTCTGTGTATAAGCCGCTTTGTCCAATTATGGGGAATAATTTGTAAAAATCCATAAATAAGCCGCATCACCCTATAAGTCGCATCTATTATGCGTCACCGCTACGCGACGCGTCAGCGCCTCATTTGCCCTGCTGAAAATGGCGGCCACAGAAGCGAGCCAGCATGGAAGGACTTTACAAGATTAACACAGTAAAAACAATTATTTCTTTGCTGGGAAAAAAATATTTCTTAGCTGACATTATAGCACAGGGGTTCCTGAGCTTAACCGTTCGTTAATCAATTCACGAAATGGTCAAATCTGCAGAATTTAAATTGTTTCGGTTTGACGTCTTCCAAACGGTTGCGTGCGCTACTAAAATAAATTATAAAAAATTGAATTTTATCTCAAATGTCTTATACAGGTCAACAGTTTGTAAATGAAAAACCAATTAATTACAATCTGTAAGCTAAAAAAATATCTGCCGAGTGGTTTATGATTTATAACAATATAAATGGAAATAAAACAGAAGCTAACGAGACGATTCTGTCTCTAAACAACGAATAAAAATTGAATTTTATCTCAAATGTCTTATACAGGTCAACAGTTAGTAAATGAAAACCCACATAATTACACTCTGTAAGCTAAAATAATATCTGCCAAGTGGTTTATGATTTATAAGAATATAAACGGAAATAAAACCGAAGCTAACGAGACGATTCCGTCTCTAAACAACGAATAAAAAATTGAATTTTATCTCAAATGTCTTACACAGGGCAACAGTTTGTAAATGAAACCCATATAATTACACTCTGAAAGCCTAAAAAATGTAATTCGAGTGGTTTAAGAGCTGTTTATCTAAACAGCAGGTATCTGTTTGCGGTAGCTACACCGCTAACAACAAAGCTAAAAGAGCAATTTTTTTTTAGCTCTGAAAATCTTCTGCAGCTAACAGTTTGTAAATGACCACCAAATAATTACGCTCTGTAAGTTTCAAGAAAATCTGCGGTGTGGTTTATGAGTTATCTTGCTAAAAACACAGCTAACAACATAGCTAACAGTGGTTAGCTCCAGAGCAGGAGGCCGGGCAGCGACAGAGTCAATCCGAGCAGAGGAGGCTTTTTTCGGACACATGAGCTAGAAACGGTCGGTGTACTCTCTGGAAGTGTCCCCCTAGCGGACAAAAGTGGTACTGCACCATTTTTTGGCCAAATGAAAAACGGCGATATCAGAGCCAAAAATGAATCTAAAAATATAGGAAAAAAACCCATAAATACGCTTCGGCCTATAAGCCGTAGGACATTCAAATTAGTAAAAAAAAACAGTGACTTATACGCCAAAAAGTATGGTAAAATACTTCCACACAGCGGACATGTTAAGATGAAAAGTTGGTTAGCCGTTAGCCACAGTGCTGCTCTCAGTCCTCATGTATTTACTCACATTTTAGCTGGCTTCAAACTACAGTATGAAATTAATTTCCTTCAGAAAATCCATTCCATAGTTTGATTGACCGCGTGAAGCTGCAGACAGCAGCCGACCGGAGGAGGAACGAGCTAGCTTTAGCCTCAAAGCTGCAGCCTCGCAGCTTCACCGGACAGCCGGCTTTGTGCGATCAGAGGTCCCTGGAACTTGCCTCGATGTCGGACTGGAAGCCAAAGACATCGGGGGACAACGAGCTAAGTTGGAATAATAAAGCCGACAACCTTTTAAAGTCAAAGTCAACTTTATTGTCAGAACTGCAATATGTACAGGACATACACAGGATTGAAATTGCGTTTCTCTCAGTCCCTCGGTGCAACAGTAACCATCTAAACACTAAACACTAAAACATTTAATAAACATAAGCATAAAATAGTAAAAGTGTAACACTGTCCTGAGTTTTTTCATAGTAGTATAAAAGTATGAAAATTTACACCAACACTGAAACACCAAACACCCCTAAAACACCAAACACCCAATGAACATAAGCATAAAATGAAATAATAAAAGTGTAATACTGTCCTGAGTTTTTTCATAGTAGTATAAAAAGTATAAAAAGTATATCTATAAAATAAACTGAAGGTTCTAGCATTGACATTTGCAAAGAGTGGCACAGCAGCATATGAGTTAATGTACACAGTATATGTATGAGGTAGTTGATGTTGGTATAGAGGCAAAGTGGCATATGCAGTAAGGCACATAAGGCACATTTGGCATCCTTAGATAAGGCTAG
>JBBPBX010034713.1:0-11256 GCA_038048925.1 Garcialebias charrua
TTCTGCATGAGGCAGGAACATCTAATCAAAACATTGTACCATGAACAAACAAAGAAGTTTGTCTGTTCTTCCTCAAGGACCAACACTGTTTGTATCTCAAATTAATTGTTTGAATGTGAACAGAGAACATTATATTAAAGTGAGCTGGGTAAGAATTATTGTTCAGAGTGATTAGTTTTAGATGATAAATGTTGAATATCTCCATCATTCCATCCTCTTATCATATAAACTAATCATTATCAATTTTGTGAGTGGTATGGAAAAACATCCCCTGAGGCCGAATTCTAATTAGGGGCAAAAACTCACACCACCGTCCCGTGCCTCCACAGTAACGCCCTGACAAATTCAGGATCACATTTTTAGGATGGTTTGAGAGATATAAAGTTTTGGATAACTCTGTGGTGATGATTGTCATATTGCATGACTTATTTCAATATTTGTGAGGAATAAATATTTGAGGAGAACTTTGTAGTTAATATGGTCTTATTTCATGGCTTATTTCAAAGTTTTAAGAGGAATAACAAATTTCAGAGGGGATCCATCTATTTAATCTCAAAAACTAAAAGTTTTTCCAAAGAAATAAACCCTTTTTTATTATTTAAAAGAAGCATATATATGTTAAAAACTAATCTATTTAATTGGTGTTAAACAAATAAAAAGAACTAATCTATTTGATTTGTATTAAACAAAAATATATTGGACTTGTGTCAAACAAATAAAAGAAATAATCTATTTGAAAATAAAAGAACCAATACATATTCAGAGATGTGGGAAAAGCAATAATAAGAACTCAGTATGTTTGTTAAAGATGTGGGAAACAATTAAAAACACAGCAAATAAAGAGGTCCTTTATGGACACACATAAAAATAAAATAAAGTGAATAAAAGATTTCAGTTCAAATTTCTGTACCCTTTCAGTGGCTGATTAAAACCAAAACAGGATTAAAATAAGCAAATAAAATGATTAAAAGTTTGGCTTGAAATTACTTTGATTTTAAAATATAGCCTAGAAAAACTAACATTATCTTAGTACCAGACATTTGTGAAATTTTTCAGCACACGGAATCACTCTGTATTTACTTTTTGGCTAATCAACACTCATCTTTCAGAGGAGTGAAATCATCTTCATTTTGTTCCAGACGAGTTTGGTGCAAGCTGATCAAAACACCTGTGAAAGCTTTCATCATCATTTTCTTTAAAAGTGGTATCACACAGGAGAAGAGAATGCAGAACAGGAACAACACCGTTAGAAGAGGAGTGCAGATCTTCAAAAGGAGATGCCACCATGGTCCAGAGATGAACCATGACCAAAGATCTACAGGGTTTGCTCCTCTAGTCCCACTTTCAACATAGTTCTTGAGATCACTCAGATCATGTAAAGCATCATGGATGTCTCCTCCTGTTCCTGTTTCATCTGGGATGTAGGTGCAGCATGTTTCTCCAATGATTTTACATACGCCGCCTTGTGATGCTGTCAACAAATCAAGGACAACACGATTCTGCAAGATCATCTGTTTCAGTCCGCTCAGTTCGCTCAGGGTCCCATTTGCCAAATGATAGGTGTCGTTGATAAGACGGAGGAGGGCATATCTGTTGACTTCAACGTGATCTCGTACCTCACCGACTCCCACAAATGGGAAGAGTCCTTGGAAGAATTTCTCTCCTCCATTCCAGATCCTAAATTCCCATGGAACGCCGGTGGTAGTGGTAAGCCCTCCCCATCTTTTTACCTCAGGCATTGGGGACCGTCTTGTCCGGTGGGCTGAGGGTATCAGCGCTTTCCTCAGTACGAACATTGGGTTGGATAGGGGGACCAAAGCACAAAGGCCCCCCCAATCAGGTGGTAGTGCAGTGTAGGCTCTGTGACCACACAAGAAATACCAGTCAGTTAATACACGAGAGCCTTTGTCACCTGGTACTGACAAGCTGCAGTGGGTGCTCTTCTGACGTCCTCTCGTTTGCAGGCTGACATTGAAGGGTCTTTGTTCAAGGAGTTGCGTGCAGTCTGTGACATCTTCAAACTTTGAACAGTTGGCCTTTGCATATGGCCGCCCTGCTCTGCAGAAAACACAGTGGATGTAGTTCGGTGCATTCTTTTTTCTTGTTATATCACAGAAGGAATACACTTTGTCACATAAGTTCCAGGGTACCAGGCCCACTGGAGTGGTTCCGTTGTTGTAAACACAGTATCCCAGAGCTCCAACTGACAAATGGGACACCGTGATCAGTTCAGGTAGTTTTATCGACATCTGGGGTAGGGGCATCACGTCTGAGGTGATACTGCAGTTTGAAGCAAAGTCGTATCCCATAGAAGCCATGGCCAAACGTCTGTCTAGGTCTGTGTGGGTGTTCTTTACCTCGTTGGACAGTGGCACTGAGTAGTCACGTTTAGCCCAGCTGCCTGTTCCTGCGTGGGTGCTCAGACCATACAGACACGCTTGTTGAGCTGTGGACACAGCTGCTGGTCGGAGGCCTGAGTTTTGGGTGGCATAAGGCAGATGGGCACAGACATAACAGTTAGTAGCTTCACCTTCATAGGCTGTTTTGTTCATTAGTTGCCACCACAAGTTGGTGCTGTAGTCATGTGGGTGTTCTGAATCAGCTTTCAGCAGGTTGTTGAGGTCACTATTGGCTATGTGCCATGCTGCAGTCACAATGCAGTAGAGAGTCCACCTGGCATGTGGAGCCCCCATTGTTGCTCAGCTTACAGAATTACTGATCTCAAAATAGTCCTAACAGAACAGGGTCGTTGGTTTCTTCACTGGGTTTGAGATGACGCACTCTAAATTGCTGCGCCCCCTTTGTAGCCAGTCATCCACCACTGTTCTAATGACCTAAGAGTCCAGTACCTTATGCAGCTTGCAGTGACTGAGATGGATCCAGGAAGATCTTTCGGCGATTTTGACAGCAGTTGGTGTACTCAACAGTACTTGATACGGTCCTTCCCAACGTGGACACGCCCAAGATTTTCGTTTGACCACTCGGATGAAGACCCAGTCACCCGGTGTCACTGCTGTCGTTTCTTCCTGGGGAAACAGAGAATCAGAAGGCAGTAAAATTGTCTTTGACACTTCCTTTTCTTTAAGTGTTTTTATCATGTAATCTGCTAAAGTCTGTTCTTCATCTGCTTTTTGCAGATCTGGTGAGAAAAGAGGCATTCGGTATGGTCTGCCATGAATTATCTCAAAAGGGGTCAGACCATTAGTTGTTGGAGTGATTCTCATGTACAATTTCACAATGTCTAGGCACTCTGGCCATGGACGTTTTGTGGTGTCCATGGTTTTTCTTAACCTGGATTTGATTGTACCGTTTGTTCGTTCGACCAGTCCGGCGCTTTGGGGATGATAGGCACAATGATTTTTTAAAGTCAAGCCTAGGTGCATAGCCATGTCACGTATGACCTGATTAACGAAATGAGGTCCATTATCACTGTATATCGTTTCTGGGATCCCGTGTACAGGAATAATATCTTTACAAATGGCTTTAGCAACTGTGAGAGCGTCTGCATGTTTACTTGGCCTTATTTCCACCCATCTTGAAAAAGAATCAATCATTACAAGACAGTATTTGTATTGACCACTAGGTGACAATTCAATGAAGTCCATGTACATTCTTTGAAATGGGTAATTAGGTGTTGGAAAAGAGCCCCTTTTAGGTCTCAAATTACCCTGTGAGTTGTGTCTGATGCAAACAAGACAAGCTTTACAAAAACCTTTCAAAAATGAATCAAGGCCAAAAGTGGTAAAATGTCTTTGAATCATGTCAATCATCCCAGCACTTGAAACATGGCACAGCCCATGAGCTACAATTGCTGCAGCTTTGAACAGAGATTTTGGTAGAACTGGTTTATTATTTATATGATATAAACCGTTCTCATCATGATTTTGCTGGGCATTTCGGGCCTCCCACATCTGTTTTTCCTGCTTTGGAGCAGCTTTTTGCATATCCAAAAGAACTGATTTATTAATCATGTCTTCATTCAGTGAGCTCATCAAAAAACATGAGCCATAAATTCCCTTAGCAGCTTCTTTAGCTACAAAATCAGCAAATCTGTTACCATTTGAAACAAAGTCTGTGTTTCTGGTGTGAGCAGTGCATTTGCAAACAGAAATGTTGTTTGGTTTGTGGATGGAATTTAAAAGTTCTGTCAAAAGTTTTGCATGTGTCACAGGTTTCCCACTAGATGTCAACATACCCCTGTTTTCCCATTGCTTGGCAAAGTAAAACAGAGTTGAGAAGGCGTACTGGCTGTCCGTGTAAACAGTAACACTTTGTCTTTCAGCCAGCTGGCATGCGCGTGTGAGTGCAATTATTTCTGCAGCCTGAGCTGAGTGATGGTGGGACAGCTGCTTTGCTTCTATGATAACGTCAGGGAGCTGGACAATTGCATAACCAGTCTGAGTTTTTCCTGTGTCAGTCCTGAAACATGATCCGTCCACAAACCAAACTAACCCGTCAGTCAGAGGTGTGTCAGTTAAATCAGATCTGGGCAAACGAACCTGTTCAGTGATTTCTAAACAGCTGTGAGGTGTTCCGTCATCTGGGAGTGGAAGAAATGTTGCTGGGTTTAAGACATTACAACGTTTGATGTTTATGTGGCTCTGTGATAACAAAAGTGCAGTGTAGGAGAGGTGGCGAGCTGGGGACAGGATGTTCATTTTGCTCTGCAGCAACAACACGTCCACGGCATGAGGTACAAGGAGGTCTGTCTCATGAAACAAGATCAAGTCAGCTGTGATCTGCACAGCCATTGCAGCAGCACAAACTGCTTGAACGCACGGTGGCAAAGCCAATGCCACAGAGTCTAATTTCTTTGAGTAAAAACCAAGAGGTTTCATTTTGTCTCCATGCTTTTGCAGAAGAACTGATGTCATAAAGCTGTTTCTACAATCAACAGTCAGTGTAAAACGTTTTGAATAGTCAGGCAGAGTCAAAGAAGTTGTTTGAATGAGTTTCTGCTTCAATGTTAAGAAGGCTTGCTTCGCGGGCTCAGTCCAAGTGATTTTGTCTGTCAAGGTCATAGGAGTGTCATAGATCAAACAGAGCAAAGGTTGTGTCAGCTCGGCGTAATGTGGGATATAATATCTACAAAAATTACTGAGACCAAGAAAACTCATCATTTGTTTTTTTGTTTCAGGCCTCGGTGCGTCAGCAATGGCCTGTTTTCTTTTCTGCTGTATCTGTTTTCCATCAGCTGATAGTGTATGTCCCAAATAACTGATTTCAGTCTGTACCCACTGTATCTTAGATCTGCTCACTTTGTTACCTGTTTGTGCTAAATGTTTCAGCAGTGTGATTGAGTCACGTCTGCATGCTTCTTCTGTTGGTGATCCGACTAAAATGTCATCCACGTAAACCAACAACTGACTACCTTCACTCAACACAAGGTCAGACAAGCATGACATGATGGCTTGTGTAAATATTGTGGGGCTAAATGTGAGGCCCTGCGGAAGCCGAGTGAACGTAAATCTTGTTTTTTCAAAAGTAAACGCGAACCAGAACTGTGAGTCAGTGTGAATGGGTATGCTGAAGAATGCATTACTGAGATCAATCACTGTAAAATATTTGTTGTCTGGATTTAAAGAGTTCAGCAGAGTGTGGGGGTATATTGGTAGAAGGATGTTAGAAATGCAGCTGCCAGGAAAAAGACACAGAGGAAGTGATGGGGATTTTGAACCCCTGTTACCTTAATAAAAACCACACAAGATAAACAAGAGAAATGAGTTAGACAGAATCATGGAAACTTTGCAAAGGGGATTAGGCTTTTTAATGTACTTCTGAAACTTGGTTGGTCTCATGAACACATTCTTGCACAAATCCGAATTGTGCAGCTATCACAAACCATTTATACAAGTAGGAGGAGGAGTTTTGACAAGTTACACAAATCTCTGACATTATACAGATAGATAAACTGCAGTCAGGGTTCTGCATGAGGCAGGAACATCTAATCAAAACATTGTACCATGAACAAACAAAGAAGTTTGTCTGTTCTTCCTCAAGGACCAACACTGTTTGTATCTCAAATTAATTGTTTGAATGTGAACAGAGAACATTATATTAAAGTGAGCTGGGTAAGAATTATTGTTCAGAGTGATTAGTTTTAGATGATAAATGTTGAATATCTCCATCAGGAAGGCCAAAAAGGAGATATATGGATGCAGTTAGAGAGGACATGGAGGTAGTTGGAGTGAGGACAGAGGATGCAGAGGACAGAGTGAGGTGGAGGAGGATGACTCACTGTGGCGACCCCTGAAAAGGGAAAAGCCGAAAGAAGAAGAAGTCTTAATCATTTTAAAAAAATATATAAATAGACAAATTTACTTTTTTACATCGTTTTCCAAATTGTTCCACAAACGTATTCCTTCTATTGATGTAGACCGACTCTTTAAACTGGTTTTGTACGTAGGTTTTACAAAAATGTCTGTTCCCTTTAAATTATAACAACTTTTCCTTTTTACAAAAAGCGTTTGAATGTTTGAAGGTAGTATAGAATTCTGAGCTTTATACATTACTAACAGAATATTATAGTCCACCAAATCATAAAACGTCAATAGTTTCAATTGATGAAATAATATACTTGAAGGATGACTGTAATACTTTCTTGTAATAATCCTTATAGCTCTTTTCTGTAGAATAAAAATAGGCTTAGTAATGGTTTTACACGCATTTCCCCTTACATCAACCCAATAAATTAGATGTGGGACTATGACTGTATTATACAGCAGATACAAGGCTTTGTTATTTAATAAATCTTTAACTTTGTAGAGCCCTGCTGTGGCTCTAGAAATTTTAGTTTTTACAGAATTAATGTGCTGTTTCCATTACAGTTTGTCATCAATAATCACACCCAAAAACTTCACCTCACTCACTCTGCATATCTCATCATCATCAATTTTAAGGGGAACATCTTCAGTTTTCTTTTTTTAACTAAATATCATATAATTAGTTTTATCATTTTATCATTTATTTTAAAATCATTATGTGTGAATGTTGACTCAGCATTTAACAAATATTCATTTCATCCTGCATGATATTAAAGTGGTCAGATCAATGGTTACATTCAAAAGAATGATTAAGTTTAAACAGTTAAAAACATATATTTAAATGAGTTGAAATTTGGAAGTTTGTGTATGACACCGAGGGTAGTAATTATTATTTAAGTTGTTCACTATTTTGGAAATTATATGAGTTGGTTGTATTATGTGTTTATTCTTAAATGCTAAAATTAAGTTGATTATTTATTTTGTAATCCAAGTACTGTAGTTGTGTTTATGAATTGTTTATTGGAGAAAAAGGGGCAGAAAAAATAAGATTTTTTCTTCTTCTGCCGCCTTTCATTTTATATATTTTTTTCTCTTTTTTGTATTGTATTGTTTTTTTGTTTTAATCATAAAATGAATGAATAAATAAATCAAATCAAATCAAATCAAATGACAAAAACAGCTTTTTGGCGGTTTTCTCACAATAAATAAAATCTTTCCTCCCAGCAGTGAAATGTGTTTTTTGTTCTCAGCAGGACGATGGGGTCGTGATGAAATCAGGAGGCCAGCTGTAGAGAAAAGTGCTTTTTATTTCATCATTATTTGCTGTCCCACAACCAATCAACAGGTCGGCATGCTGCTCTAACTGTTCGGACCACACGGGACAGCCGGGTCAGGGTATCAGAGCTGGAGCAGGTTCTGGTGCTAAATGTGATGATACAAAAAGTTCTGACACTGACATCTTCATCCAAACACGGTGTTTTTTCTGGGAATGATACGATGACATCAGTTTGTTCCAATACACAAACTATATCAAAATAATTTCACAAATACATTTTCTTTTTGTATAAAAACATTCTCAGGTGCTGAGAGTGTGATGGTGACTACAAAACAAGTTTCGGTGAGTCCTTCACACGAGCAGCTCGGAGCAGGAGTGCTGCCTTCAGTTCTCTGAAGCTATAATTACTTCATCATACTTTAATCATGAAGACAAGCAGCTCGCAATCAGTTCCTCCAATTATGTGTCATAAATCAAAGAAGCTGCTGGTTCAAACTTGGCTGAATTAAAACCAACTGAGTCGGAGCGTGCAGCCGAAGTGTTCAATTAAAGTTCATTTCCTGTCATGATTAAACAGCCTTGCTGCAGACACAGACTCCTCGTTTGTCACGACGTTTTAGAGAATCAGGACTGAAAGATTATTTATCGTTAAAGGCCCCGATCGTGGATCAGCACTCGTGCTCCGAGAAGCTTTCCAAACCGAGGCTCGCGTGTGGAATAAAACAGAAAACACCAGAGCAAGACGTGAAACCCCTTTCATAAAACCTCCATCAGCTGTGATTCACGGAGAAGCTGTCGTTCTGGTCAGGGTTCACTTCAGAAAAGAAGAATGTTTGTAAAAGCAGGACACTTTCTCTGTTTGGGAATGAAAACAGCTCCTTTAAAATGTCCAGATGGGAAAATAAACCTGAAACCAGCTCTGAGCAGATTATAAAAAGCAGTCACTGAAGCTTAATGTGCCCTCATGTGCTGCAACTCAAATACACAATTAAAGAATAATAGAAGGAAAACATTCATATAATTCAGTTGTTGTCCTTATTTTGACTGAATTAATGGCTCATTTACACAGATTTATGTGAGACTAGTGGTATTTTTGCAACATTTTTCTCCCTCAGAATCGAATGAAATCTATACTTGATCCAAAAATCATCATACAAACCCACATCTGTTATTTTCTTATTCAGCTTATACCCACATTCCAAAAGAAATGTCATTCGATAATTATATGAGTTATTTTTTATTCTGTAACTTGTTGATGATTTTATTTTGTTTGAACTGACTGTTTGATAATGGGGGTAGATATAATAAGATTTTCTCTTCTTTCTGTCATCCTTCATTTTATATCTTAATATTGTATAGTCACATTTGTGATTGTTTTTTTTTCTTTCTTTTGTTGTATGTTAAAATGAATAAATTTAATTGAAAAAAAAAAGCCATTAGTTTCTTCTTGGACTATCTGAATCACTGAAATCAAAAGTGAACTAAGTCAACGTCAAGGCTGTCTTCTGTAATTTGTTTTGCTGAATGTGTTCAAGAAGACAAAAGGAAATCCATAAAATTGTCTTAAATCTCTAAATAAAAGTCTGTCCTGGACCACAAATGTATGTCTTCTTTAGTTTAAAGAAAGAGATTAACACAAAGAGTGCAGCTTGTGACTCATCTTTGAATAAGTTTTTATCAGCAAATGCTCAAAAGTCTCATAAAATAATATATTCTATTATTACACTCTAGGTCAAGTTTTATATCTTTACTACATACATGTAACTTCTGAATGTGATTGCATGCCATGCATGTTGGAGAGTGGATACTCTGCCATTGTACTTTTATCTTCACAACTACTATAACACGAGTAAACTTGTCTGTAAATATAAAGGAAAGAATTGCAGTTTTCTTTTATTTTAAAGTTGGTCAAATGTGCTGCATTTTCATGTTAGAGGTGTCTGGTAGTGACCGACCAGCAGGATTTCTGTGTTTTTAATTTGTTTTCTATTTTAATAAGTTTAATTAACGGAGGCAGATCAAGTTTTTTTCTTAAGGTGGCAAAGATGCCAAAAACTTTTACTTTTGGACTTAAATTTACGCATTTGAGTAATTTGTCTATGACTAAAAAAACGACACAAGTTACATAAGTTTGTTTTTCAAGTTTGGCAAAGACTCACAATACTGTAACTTGTTTTTTTCAAGCAAATAAAATGACACGTTGATGGGTGGGAGGTTTAAATCGTCTCTCCGGGTGAAACTATCTTGAAATTCAAGAGGGATGGGAGTAATTTGTAAAGTTGTGTAGAGACTGTTTGACTTTCAAACATTGTGCAGATTGTATAAAAATATATTAACTATAGGGTGACAACTGGGGTGGCAAGATGTTTTTTTCCAGTGGCAGCTGCCACCCTGTGCCACCCCTTAGAACCGCCACTGTTAGGGAATAGCAGGCGGTTTGGTTTAGGAATATATTTGTTGGGTTTAGGTTTTAGACTCGATGAGCAGAAGTTCTGCTAAATTATTATTCCATGAACGAGACAAGAACAAATTGTTGGATGGCATAAAAATATGCACAATTTGTAAATATTCTAGTTTCTTTACAATTTCACATTTTGATCTGGGATTATGTTCGACAAAGACAGAGCAGAATCTGACTGATTCATTCCCACCAACGATTAACAAGCGGCCGACCAACTTTGATGGAGGGATTTCACTTAACGAGACCCAAACATGTAAACACGAGAGGTTTCCCCGCTGAAGGCAAAACGCTTCACCGTGGACGTGCGGTTTCAGGATCGATGCAGCGTTTAGAGTAAAAAAATCTTGCATAACACTTGTAGTAAGAAACATACGAGTAATATAGCATTATCCACATGCAGGTCACACATCCTCTTATTTACATCAGTCAGAAACTGTAGATCTGTGTTTCGATAAAACATCAGATTCATCTTTCTGACGTATGATGTTTCAGTGCCTTTTTAATAATATTGCATCAACTTTTATCAAAAATCAACAAACCAGAGCTCCGTTAAATCTGCTTTTAACACAACAAACAGAATCAGTTCTGGATGCTTCATAGATATCATATGGTGTATAATTGTCTCTGCATCAGTTATAAGCACTGATCTAATAAAACAACCATAAATATTAATAATTACGTCACATTTGAATAGGATATGTATGTTATTGTACACATAATGCATAAAGACTTGGTTATTTATTCTTGAATATGATTAAAAAAAATTGTTCATTTGTTGCAGATCATTGTACTGTAGTTTATTTACAATAGCTGCTTCTTCAGTTTTACACATTTTATTTAAAGAATTGAACCTTTTGCAGGTTTGAAGGACATCGCATGCTATATATGTATTTTCTCTTTTACAATAGATGCTTGTGTGTCTGTTTTTAGACAATGTCTTGCAGCGTGAAGTAGGCTAACAGATATCGATGGCAACGGTAACACCGGTGTATAAATGGGACTGTTGGGACACCGGAGCCTTGTTATGGCTGCTGTTTGTCAGGAGATGTAATCAATGTTTCCTGAAAATGAGCAGAGTTTCCTCAGCAGCGTGAAATGTCTCGCTCTCTGAGGCGGAACTGAGCTCCTGTGACCTGAATTAGCTTTGTTCACAGCAAGGAGCGAGGACTTATTAGTCAAAGGCAGTTGTTACGTAGAGAACTTGGTCAAAATTAAATCAATGACAACACATATATATATATATATATATATATATA